>CM053027.1:474085263-474315263 GCA_028564925.1 Lithobates sylvaticus
GACAGAGCTGCAGATTGAAAAGAAAAGGTAATTTTTAATAACATTAAGTTACAAGATGATTGTCGCAATTGTATATGCCAGTGATGGCGAACCTTGGCACCCCAGATGTTTTGGAACTACTTTCCCATGATGCTCATGCACTCTGCAGTGTAGTGGAGCATCATGGGAAATGTAGTTCCAAAACATCTGGGGTGCCAAGGTTTGCCATCACTGGTATATGCTATATTATTATTTGCAATTGTTTTTCCATTACAGTGAAGTTTCCCTCTCAAATCTTAATATTACATTTGTTTATATACTCATTCTGTTTCATCAAGTTCTATTTAGTTATCGTCATTTAACTAGTGTGCTTACTATTAACACACTAATGGTACAGGGTGAGCTTATTATTTTGCAAGCATAATGAAAAAAATAACCACAACTAGAGTTCTTTTATCCATTATTTTACTAAATGCGTTTTAAGCAGTGGCTACCAGCCATTCATTATCTAAAGTAGAGAAAATAACAAAGTCCTTGATAATAGGGTTGCTAATGGGTTTTGTAGACATGCATAATCCCTGGTGGAATTCCAAAAGAAAAAAATAATCAGCACCCTAAAATATTTCAGTAGTTATAAAGTCTTTTATGCAGTAGATTATATATTAGTGCAGGATGCCAATTATTAACTTAAGATATCCTGAAACTTCTTTGTGGACGATGGAGAGATAAATCATGAGACATGACCGCAGACTTGCAATAAACTGGGTATGTCCATATTTCGGCACAGATTAAAGTTTCAAATATCTATATCTACCAGCCTTATTAAATAAAACATTTTGACTGTATTTAAAATCAGCTTTGGAATTAAAGGCTGTTATAATTCAGTTAAAAATGCATGTGCATCTACTTAAGAAGTTGTGTAATCCTTATAGATGACCTTGCGCTGAATCAGCCAGAATATGTTCTAGAGAGAGTTGGGATACTCAGCGTTCCCAGATCCTCTCTGGAAGGACCATGACATCACCCTCCCCTGGGCCCTGTCATAGTTGTGGGGCCCAAAGCTGCTGCCTCATACTTGCCAACTATCCTGGTTTAAATTCCCTCGTCCCTTGAGGTTTTAGTCCTGTGTTGTGTCCCAATATCTCAGTGTGAAGTGCTGCTACTAATGCTGCCCAGCTCTGCCCTATTGTTGTGTACAGATAACTAATCTGCAGACCCTGTGTTTACATGTAAATTACCGGCATTCATATGTAAATAACGGAGGCATTCACATGTAAATAGCGGCGGCCGGCAGCATTAATATGTATATCATGCTCCCCTGAGGTCATATCCACAGTAATCTCTAGCAACCAATCAACAAGCAGAAAGCATGTGCTGTAACCTCTAGTAACTAATCAGTGAGCCGTAATGTGTGCTGTAACCTCTAGCAACCAGTCAGTGAGCAGTAATGATACACTGTAACCTCTGGCAACCAATCGCAATAGCTGCCTGATCTGATTCAGTAAACCGATTTTGAGACTAGCTGCTATTTATTGTATGTCTCAGAGCAGGTGGAGAGCAAAACTGCATGGGGGGGGTCTCAAGAAAAAGTTTTGCCCAGGGTCCAATCAATATTAAAGAAGGCCCTGACCCACCCCAGTAAGGAAGCTTGATGTAAGACATGTATGGTGGGCCAGTAAGGTCTGCTTTAGTGACTCTCACTCTAAAGAAATAAAGGGTGCTTTGCTGGTTCAGAATGACCTTTCATTTGACCGCAGAGGGAACAATTAAAGTGGAGTTCCACCCACTTTTACAACTCTTCAGCATTCCTCATTAAACTGTGCACTGTAAACGAATTGGATATTTTTTTATTTTTTTCCTCAGCACAGACTGTATATCTGCTGTATTCATTTTTCACTTCCTCCTCCCTGGCCGTGGCCCATCGCATCATGTCCTGTTTGCAATGCCTCCTGGGAAGGGGCGGCAACTTCCTCTGACACTGCCGTTGCTATGGAAACCTGACCTGAAACCTATTACACTGCTTGTGCTGCACTGAGCATGTGTGAGATCTGCAAGGATGAGATCCAGGAAGAAATACAATCTGGCTTCAGATGCCCACACTTAAGATGGCCACGGCCTGCTGTAAATTTATAAAATAACAAACTACTGCTATAAACTAACAAAACAGACCTTAGTTGACAGACTAACTTTACTAGAATACATTAAGCTTGTGTATTATAGGGGTATTTTTATTTAAAAAGTATAATTTCGGCCGGAACACCGCTTTAAGTCTTCTGCAAGTTAACTAGTTTGGTTAAGGAATTTAAAAATATTACAGTTTCTCACAATTCTTGGGATCTATGTAAAATACAAAACTTTCCATACCCAAAGTAACATACATCTTCATAGTACAAGCGCTGCCTGACCCAATCACTAACATATCTTATAAGCGTTAAAATACTGTAAAAGTCATTTTCAAAAGTTTTTTGAATCTGCAGCTTTCTTTAAAATTATACTTGGTTCTCCTGTCATTAAGATCCCTGTTCAGGCACTTACTGTTATAGGAGTGACAACAATTCATCCCTGTCTCCCAACTGTGCTCTTCTAGTGTCCCCCCTGTGACACTGGCCTCCAATAAAGACAACAAGTGACCATTTTAACACACTTTATGCAGGCATGGTATTCTGCTGTTGCTACAAGGAAATCTGTCCTGAGAAATGCCATGAAGCCATTACTAGAGAACATGCGTTTAGACAGGAAGTGCCTAAAAAAAGGCTGCTGGAGGTCAACAACAGGATAAATGGTGAAAACAACATTTAATATAATAAAAATGCATTTGTTCATGATACACAGTGCTTTAGCAAACGGGGAACTCCTATCCAGGGTCCAGGATTGTTTAGCAGGCCTGTGACTAAAGGCTGCGGGAGCCAAGAGGACCAGAAGAGCTGGACGACATAGTCGGTGGGAGTGGTAAGAAGAGCAGCGTGCTGCTAACAAGGGAGCCAGGTGGCTTGTAATTTTTCAGTTGACTGTTTATGCTGGTGGTGGAAACCCCTACATAGGCAACCTATATCTATGTTAACTGTTCTATTCTGTTTAATAAAAGTTGGCTGCCATGCCCTAAAATACACTTTGGACTAGCACAACTTATTGGAAAATGCTTCTACCACATGACCACAAGGAGTCATTTACAACCAGATTTTCAAGGGTCCTAGAAGATTACTGTAAATATATGCAGAGTTTGTGAGACTGCAACCTGTATTGGCTGCTGTTCAGTGGGGACCGAATAGACTTAAGTCAGCCTTACATGGTTTAAAATTTGTCCGGTTCAGCAGGGACCAGCCAAATTTTAGTCCATGTATGGGCCCATGTATGGGCCTTGTACACAAGTAGATCTACTGAATCTACTGGTGTGCAACTAATCTGTTGTTTTTTTCCTGATCGATCAGTGCTATCGGCTATAGTCGTCAGCACTGATCAGTGTATTCAGACAGCAAGAAAGCCTCTCCGCTGTCAGAATACAAAGGCTCAGATGGAGTAATTCACACATTTGAGGTGGATGGGGGAATCAGGTCATTTTTGTTTTTCATTCAACCCGCTGGTTGAACAAAAAAAAAAAAAAGAATAAGGGCAGAGAAAATAGCCATGCAAATCATATCACTGTGCCTATGCAGTCAGATATGTTTCTGGCATTGACTTATTATTTCACAGCTTCATGTATTTTAATTCCAAATATGTCATTTTCACTTAAATAATTTTCTTTGCTCATCTTTTCTTACAAGAAACGAATAATAATAATAAACTAAAATGTCTTAGGTCAATTCAAATAAAAAAACGATATAAAGCAGGCACATCACTATTATCATTCCACTAAACAGAGAGTACCATTTGCTTGGATCTGACAAACTGAATTTGCATTATGCATTAATGCCTGACATACCAGACAACTTTATACCGTTGGATCCATTAGTACTTATGTCACTGTTTTTCTGAATTCTCAGTGGTGCTAACTCATGAAAGAACATTACTGATTTGTCTTTAAAATGTTCTTTAAAATGACACCTGTCTGAAAATTTGTACCAAATAACATCCATCTGAAAATATCTGATAAATAAGAATTGGTGTCTGTTTAGCACTTACCCTAAAGCACTAATATGCTTAAAGTGGTTCTAAAGGCATGAAGGTTTTTTTACCTTAAGGTGGATGTAAACTTTTTTTTTTTTATGTCATAATGTAGAGTATAATATTTCCTATCATTTGAGCCCAGTCTTGCCACAAAGAGTTAATCCAACTCTGAGCAATCCTCTTTTATTGTTCAGTGAGATAAATCTTGACAAACAGAGAAAAACTTTGTCAAATCCTCCCCCTTGCTGTGAGTGACAGGTGATTTACATATCTCGTGCACTAGCCTAAGAGACGTGCATTATTTTTTAATTCCCTCCCACTCCTTTCTTCTGCTGCTCTGCCAGGATTGGATGTTCCACACCTCAGCATAATTCGGCATGCTGAAGTCATGTGGTTACTTTCATGTCTTTTTACTGGAGAAAATGCATATTGACCAGGGGAGTGTAGAGGTGAGCGGGGAGTCTACTGACATCACGACTCCACCCACCGAGCTCCAGACAACAGACCCACCCACAGAATCTGCAGTTTTTCGGGTCTCATAACAGACAGAGGGGAGAAATTTGACAGGTAAAGATACATGCAGGAGGCATGTATATCCTTCTAGATAACCCCTATGGCAGTAGTTTAGAAAGGATAAGAAGGATAGGAGTGGAGAGTGCCAGCAGGGGACCCCCAGAAAAGGAGGTTCGGGGTGTTGCTTTGTTCAAAATATATTTATTTATACTTATTACAGGTACTATAGCACCGTCAACTTTTGCAGCGCTATACATATATATTATACTTTCACATCAGTCCCTGCCCTCAAGGAACTTCCAATCTATGGTTCCTAACTTGTGGAAATTTTATGAAGATGTATTTTGATATGTATTGTCATAAGAGTCTCCCAGTGTTAGTTCTCTCACAGCCCGCTCTAAAGAGCTGACTGCAGCAGAATGACGCTGGTTGAGATCTGTTTGGTAGTAAAAAGCTCCTTGGGGATGTAGAGAAGTGTTTGTGGAGTGGGGACATGTCTGCCAGCTAAGGGCCCCTGTGCGATGCACAGAACGATCGTCTGATGGGGGTGTGTTCGCTCTGCAAAGACAATAACGGTTTAATGAGTGTGCACTCATGTCGCCCCCTGTATGCCTGATCATCCTATTTGTGGCCCCATGAGTGTACACCTGCCGATAATCTCTCGTCCACAAGGACAGTAGAATAGTCCGGGTATGTGTTGTTCTCTGGAACAACGTAGAATAAGGATTCCTATCAGCGGAAATACAGGAGTCTTTTGGGCTGTTATAGTCAGAGAAGGAGTCCATGTTTGAAAGCCATGTGGCTTCTAAAAACATGCATGCACCCTGTCTCTGCTCAGACCCGCCCATAAGACTCCTTTAGTCATTGTTCATTGATTGTTGTATTTCCTGTGTTGAAAGTCATGTCTTTATTTGGTCATGTCCTTATTTGATCTTTTCCTGTGAGGTCGCAATCGGTGTAGGAGGCGATTGGCTGTTGGAGCCAGGACCTCCTCTTTGTAATTTCTTTTGTTGTCTTTGAAAAAAAGAATGAGTCAACTGCTCAAAGGCAGAGATGCTGACGGAGCTGAGAATGTAAGGAATGGTCATGTCTGTTTTTCTTGAGGATGCAAGGGTAATGGAATGATAGCTAAGGTACATCATATCATTAGACGGAATGTGTGCTTAGGAGCACAGGAGATGTGGCTGTGTGCATAGCGTACAGACAAATTTCCAGGACAACAGGAGCCAATGAACCTACCAGCATATCTTTGGAGCGTGGGACAAAACCGAAGTATGCAGAGGAAACACACACGGGCACAAGAACATGTAAACTGGACATGTGCAATTCGTTTCGTTTTTTTTCGTTTTTCGTTATTTTCGTTCGTTCGTTTTTGTACGAATGAACAAACGATTCGCTAAAAATTTTAACGAATAACGAATCGTTCAAATCAAACGAATCCGAAAATAACGAAAATCCGAAATAAACACATTAGAAACAACGAATGTACGAATGAAGGAAATACGAAAAAAGAAAACAGGAACAACGAAAATGAAAATGAACGAAAAAATTCGTACATTCGTAACTTTTTTTTTGTTGTTGAATTGGTAATTTTCAGTGTCCCTTACAATGGTGCTGCTTAACGTGCTTCGAATAGATTGAACAAAAAAAAAATTCGTAAATTCTTAACTTTTTTTTTTTTTTCGATTCGTAATTTTCTGTGTCTCTTACAATGGCATTGCTTAACGTGCTTCGAATGGATTGAACGAAAAAATTCGTAAATTCGTAACTTTTTTTTTTCGTAATTTTCCGTGTCTCTTACAATGGCGTTGCTTAACGTGCTTCGAATGGATTGAACGAAAAAATTTGTAAATTCGTAACTTTTTTTTTTTTTTTTTCGATTCAGAATTTTCTGTGTCTCTTACAATGGCGTTGCTTAACGTGCTTCGAATGGATTGAACGAAAAAATTCGTACATTCGTAACTTTTTTTTTGATTCGTAATTTTCCGTGTCTCTTAAAATATAATCGATTACGAATGTACAAATGTTACGAATGTACGAATAACTACGAATGCGTCCGAATTTCGAATAAACGAATAAATAAAAATTAAACTAACGGAAAAACGAATCAACGAAAAAATAACTCTTACGAATGTACGAATCGTTGCGAATACGAACACCGACGACTTACGAATGTACGAATCGTTATGAATACAACACCGACGACTTACGAATTTACGAATCGTTACGAATCAACGGAAACGAAAAAAACGAAATGAAAATAAACTACTTTTTTTGTTGTGCACATGTCTAATGTAAACTCTGTGTAGGGAGTGCCATGGTTGCACAAAGCAGGTAAGTATAACGTTTATTATTGTAAGAAGAAAATAATTAAACCCTTATAACTGCTTTAAGATAAAAAATGTTTTACCATTTTTCATGAAATACTGTAGTTAAAGTATGGCCAATGAGATGAAGTTGTACAAAGACAGAAAAAAACACCTATGTAGGACATTTAGAAATAGTGTTCTCTTTCCCTGTATAGAAGAAAACAAATATGTGTATTGAGAAAAGAGAAAAAAAAAAGACAAAATGAGAAAGGATAAGGGTTGTTGGGGGGGGGGGGGTGTTACAATGTGAAATACATGGAGTGGGACCAGCTGTAGAACTGACAACCAATCCTTGCAGAGAGGAAGAAAAGACAAATTATAGTGACGCATACAGAGCAGTTTAAGGAAAAGGCAGAATATCCACATGGATGGATCCATGCCAGTTTACTACATTTAGTAACCTGGAGAATCAGGCAGAGAACATGGAAATTGTCTTTCTGCATGACTGCCACCAAATCAGAGTGGAAAAATCTGATCTGGGAGATCTTCCAGGTATAGAGCCATTTATCTCCAGAACTGGTAGATGGCAGCTAAGAATAGATGGACATACTAAAAAGATTACACAAAAAAACTTTCCATACATGTGTTGCAAGCATCTCCAGATCGGGAAGTCCCCAGTTTTCCCTAAAAAATTCTGGAAGGGTTACGTCTCATATTTATTTTATCCATGAATTAGCTTGCAAAAAGAAATCTTGAGGTACAGTAAGGCCCCTTTCACACTATATTTAGCGCTGCTTTACCGTCGTTTTCACCGCGGTTTTCGGCCGCTCGCGGTGCGGTTTTACCCCCCGCGAGCGGCCGAAAAAGGGTTAAAACACCCCCCGCAGAGCGCCGCCGTAGCCGCGCTTTGCGGCGGTATTGCCGCGGTTTCACCGCGGTGTCCCATTCTATTCAATGGGAAGGAGCGGTATAGGAGCGGTGAACACACCGCTCCTATCCCGCTCCAAAGATGCTGCTAGCAGGACTTTTTTTGTCATCCTGCTAGCGCACCGCTCCAGTGTGAAAGCCCGCCGGCTTTCACACTGGAGTTAAAGGGGCAGGATTGTTTCATGCGGTGAACAGGCGCTATTTTTAGCGCTGCACCGCATGAAAAACGCCCCGGTGTGAAAGGGGCCTAAGTGTAATGTGTTATTTGTTACACATACCCGCATGCTGTCTTTTTCAAGGCAAAACTGACAGAAATGCAGCAGTAATGTCAGCTAAATGACTCCATGCCCAATTTACTTTCTGTCCCTGGAATTAAGAAAGTACACTTATCTCCCATGATAGCTCATGTAACTTCAGTATACGTGAAACCAAAACTTTTTTGTTTTTTAGTTTTGAATAAAGTAGGGATATTTTTTTTTGCTGTCTTTGTCCCATCCCAGCTATTTTGATTAATTTACTATTAGACACCAATGTAAGTGAAAGTAATTCTCTAAAATAAGTTCCTTTTAGACAGCTATCACTAAAACAAGTGTCCTTATAGTAAGATTTTCACTTTATCACTGTTCTGGTAACAACTTAAAATTTGGGATTTTTTTTCCATGTACAGTTGTGCTCATAAGTTTACATACGCTGGCAGAATTTATGATTTCTTGGCCATTTTTCAGAGAATATGAATGATAACACAAAAAACATTTCTTTCACTCATGGTTAGTGTTTGGCTGAAGCCATTTATTATAAATCAACTGTGTTTACACTTTTAAATCATAATCACAACAGAAACTACCCAAATGACCCTGATAAAAAGTTTACATACCCTGTTGATTTTGGCCTGATAACATGCACATAAATTTACACAAAGTGGTTTGAATGGCTATTAAAGGTAACCACCCTCACCTGTGATCTGTTTGCTTGTAATTAGTGTGTGTGTATTAGACATGTGCGATTCGTTTCGTACGAATTCGTAATTCGTCCGAATTTTTCGAAATTCGTACGAATTTACGAATCTGTAGTACGAATTTTTTTTTTTACGAATTCCGTACGGAATACGAATTTTTTTTTACGAATCGTTAGTAAAGTTACGAATCGTTACGAATCGTTAACGCGGCTAATGAATTGTTGGTTCTCATAACACAGAGAACAATTCGAATCCAACTACAAATATCGAATTTCAATTTCAAGTTACGAATCGTTACGAATCGTTATGAATGGTTACGAATCGTTACGAATCGTTATGAATAGTTACGAATCGTTAGTAAATCCAACTACCAATATCGAATTTCAACTAATTTGAACGAAATTATTATAGCAGATATAACGAATGAATTCGAATGACAAAGTGTCATTTTTGCAGAAAAAAAAAAAGCGTAGGGGTCCCCCCAAATTCAATAACCAGGCCCTTCAGGTCTGGTATGGATATTAAGGGGGACCCCAGCCAAAAAAAAATAAAAAAAATGGCGTGGGGTCCCCCCCAAATATCCATACCAGACCCTTCAGGTCTGGGATGGATTTTAAGGGGAACCCCGGCCAAAAAAAAAAAAAAATGGCGTGGGGTCCCCTCAAAATCCATACCAGACCCTTTATCCGAGCACGCAACCTGGCAGGCCGCAGGAAAGGAGGGGGGACGAGAGCGGCCCCCCCTCCCGCCTGAACCGTACCAGGCCACATGCCCTCAACATTGGGAGGGTGCTTTGGGGTCCCCCCCAAAGCACCTTGTCCCCATGTTGATGAGGACAAGGGCCTCATCCCCACAACCCTGGCCGGTGGTTGTGGGGGTCTGCGGGCGGGGGGCTTATCGGAATCTGGAAGCCCCCTTTAACAAGGGGACCCCCAGATCCCGGCCCCCCCCCTGTGTGAAATGGTAAGGGGGTACAAAAGTACCCCTACCATTTCACCAAAAAAGGGGCAAAAATGGTAAAAATGACAGGAGACGGTCTTTGACAATTCCTTTATTAAAATCTTCTTTCTTCTGGTCTTCCTTCTTCATCTTCTCCTTCCGGCATCTTCTTCCATCTTCTTCTTCCTTCGATTCGCTTCTTCTTCCTCCGGTCTTCTCGTCCTTCTCGTCCGGCGTCGTCCTTCTCGTCCGGCGTCGTCCTTCTCGTCCGGCATCGTCGTCTCTTCTCGCAGGCCGCTCCTCGCAATGGGAGGCTCCCGCTCTGTGAGGCTTCGCTCCGGGTGACAGGTCTTTTATAACGAAGGCACCTGGTGACCCCGCCCCCTCTGACGCACGGGGACGTCATGTGGAATTCCCTATGGCTTTCCCCATGACGTCAGAGGGGGGGCGGGGTCACCGGGTGCCTTCGTTATAAAAGACCTGTCACCCGGAGCGAAGCCTCACAGAGCGGGAGCCTCCCATTGCGAGGAGCGGCCTGCGAGAAGAGACGACGATGCCGGACGAGAAGGACGACGCCGGACGAGAAGGACGACGCCGGACGAGAAGGACGAGAAGACCGGAGGAAGAAGAAGCGAATCGAAGGAAGAAGAAGATGGAAGAAGATGGAAGAAGATGCCGGAAGGAGAAGATGAAGAAAGGAAGACCAGAAGAAAGAAGATTTTAATAAAGGAATTGTCAAAGACTGTCTCCTGTCATTTTTACAATTTTTGACACTTTTTTGGTGAAATGGTAGGGGTACTTTTGTACCCCCTTACCATTTCACACAGGGGGGGCCGGGATCTGGGGGTCCCCTTGTTAAAGGGGGCTTCCAGATTCCGATAAGCCCCCCGCCCGCAGACCCCCACAACCACCGGCCAGGGTTGTGGGGATGAGGCCCTTGTCCTCATCAACATGGGGACAAGGTGCTTTGGGGGGGACCCCAAAGCATCCTCCCAATGTTGAGGGCATGTGGCCTGGTACGGTTCAGGCGGGAGGGGGGGCCGCTCTCGTCCCCCCCTCCTTTCCTGCGGCCTGCCAGGTTGCGTGCTCGGATAAGGGTCTGGTATGGATTTTATGGGGGACCCCACGCCATTTTTTTGGGCTAGGGTTCCCCTTAAAATCCATCCCAGACCTCAAGGGTCTGGTATGGATTTTGAGGGGGACCCTACGCCATTTTTTTTTTTTTTTTTGGCTGGGGTCCCCCTTAACCACTTCCCGACCGCCCCCTGTATATTTACGTCGGCAGAATGGCACGTACAGGCAGAATCACGTACCTGTACGTGACATTCTTCCGGCGGTTGGGGGGTCCGATCGGACCCCCCTCCGCCGGCGGGGACGGTCGGGATCGCTTCAGAAGCGATGCGGGACGAGGTAACGGCCAGTCGTTTCTGGCCACCCCCTCCCGATCGCTCTGGCCAATAGGATTCGTCCGCTTCCTTCCCCTTCCTGTGTAATTGTAAACACAGGCAAGGGGAAGTGATGTCACGCTCCTCGTGTCGGTCTTTCTGACCGGGACGCCGAGCGGAGAAGACATCAAGTAAGTGCACAAACACTACACTGACACCAGGTACACATAGGCACACATTTCACCCCCCTGTCACCCCCCTGATCACCCCCCAGATCACCCCCTGCCCCCCCTGTCACAGTGTCACTGATTGCAGTGATCATTTATTTTACTGATCACTGCATTTAGTGTCAGTGTGACTGCAATAACTGTCAGGGCAGTTAGTTTTAGGCCCCTTTAGGTCCAAGGTAGCCCCCTACCCCCCCCCAATAAAGGTTTAACCCCTTGATTGCCCCCTAGGTAACCCTTTCACCCCCTTTTGCCAGTGTCACTAAGCGATCGTTTATTTTGATCGCTCTATTAGTGTCACTGCTGTCGCTAGGTAGCCAGTTTTTTTTTTTAGGTAACCGCCAGGTTTATATAGGATTATAAATAGGTTTATAGGTCAGGTACCCCCATATTACAACCTAAATAAAGGTTTTAACCCCTTGATTGCCCCTAGAGTTAACTCTTTCACCAGTGATCACAGTATAAGTGTCACTGGTGACGCTGGTTAGCCAGTTAGTTATTTAGGTTCCCCGTCAGGTTTTTATATATCGTCAGGTACCCCCATATATTACCTAATAAAGGTTTTAACCCCCTGATTGCCCCTAGTTAACCCTTTCACCAGTGATCACCGTATAACTGTTACGGGTGACGCTGGTTAGTTAGCTTGTTTTTTTATACTGTCAGGGCACCCGCCATTTATTACCCAACTATCGGTTTAACCCCCTGATCGCCCGGCGGGTGATATCAATTAGGTGTTAGGGTCAAATAAGGTCTGCGTCGCCCCAGGTTAGTGCCAGTACCGCAAACACCCACGCGCAAAGCATACACCTCCCTTAGTGGTATAGTATCTGAACAGATCAATATCTGATCTGATCAGATCTATACTAGCGTCCCAGCAGTTTAGGGTTCCAAAAAAACGCATTGTTAGCGGGATCAGCCCAGATACCTGCTAGCACCTGCGTTTTCCCCCTCCGCCCAGCCCAGCCCAGCCCACCCAAAGTGCAGTATCGATCGATCACTGTCACTTCCAAAACACTAAGCACACATAACTGCAGCGTTCGCAGAGTCAGGCCTGATCCCTGCGATCGCTAACAGTTTTTTTGGTAGCGTTTTGATTCATTCGCCAGCAGCCTAGGAGCTTTTTTTCCTGTGAATCTCACTAGTGTACTACTAAATTTAGAGCCCAAAATGGCAAATCGCAAGTACACTAGTGAACAGGCCTACTTGTTTCTGAGTATGTCAGATAGTGAAGAGGAGGTCACTCATCTGTCAGAATCAGGCTCAGAATACGATCCAGTAGACGACAGCGGCTCCATGACAGATAGCTCTGGCGACGAAGGTGTGGTCCCTGCTAAGGTCAGGCGTACCCGATCCCGATCTTCTGATGTTGTTGAGGTGCAGGAACCGCAGGTCTCTCGTATGGAGCAGAGAAGTACTAGCGCCGCTATTCCTTCTGGTGAACTGGCAAGCACCAGCGGCCTAGTACACCCTGGACGTAGTCAAACCAGCACTGCAGTAACACTTGGTGACGTGGCGAGTCCCATAAGTGCAGTTCAAGCTGGCGAGGTGGCAAGCACAAGTAGTGTCCCGCTGCCACCAAGAAGAAGACAAAGGCAGGCCCGTCGATCACATAGTGTCCTTCCTGCAGAATTCGCCAATCCTGATTGGGTGCCCACCACTTCTGCAGAACCCGTACTTCCCCCATTCACTGGCCAACCCGGTATTCAGGTGGAAACAGCTGATTTTAAGCCATCCGATTTTTATTCGCTGTTTTTCACGGAAGATCTCTATAGATCTATTGTGGACCAAAGTAATATATACGCTGGTCAACACATTGCCGCTAATCCCCAAGTGCCTTCCCTTGCCAGAGATTGGAAACCAATTACGGTTTCCGAATTTAAGACCTTTCTGGGCCTTTCCCTCAACATGGGCATACACAAATTCCCGACGCTGAGGTCTTATTGGTCCACCTCACCGCACCACCATATGCCCGTGTTCTCTGCCTCCATGTCCAGGGCACGATACGAACAGATCTTGCGGTTCATGCACTTCAGTGACAATGAACTTTGTCGTCCTCGTGGAGACCCTGAATTTGATCGGCTCTACAAAATTCGGCCCCTCATAAACCACTTCAACCAATGTTTTGCAGCCTTGTTTACGCCCAATCAAGTTGTCTGCGTTGACGAGTCCCTGATTAAGTTTTCTGGCCGCTTGTCTTTCAAACAGTTCCTTCCCAGCAAGCGTGCCAGATACGGGGTCAAGCTCTACAAGCTCTGTGACAGGGCAACAGGCTATACGTGGAGCTTTTCGGTTTATGAGGGAAAAGATAGTCACGTAGAGCCGGAGAACTGTCCAGATTACATAGGGAGCGCTGGCAAGATAGTGTGGAACTTGGTGTCACCCTTATTCGGAAAGGGGTACCACTTGTACGTGGACAATTATTACACGAGCGTGCCACTGTTTAGTCACTTGTTTGATCATCAGATTGGAGCATGTGGCACCGTGCGACCTAATCGCCGGGGCTTTCCCCAGCGGCTTGTAGATTCCCGTCTTAGGCTGGGGGAGAGAGCCTGCTTGAAGTGTAATAACTTGCTCGCTGTGAAGTGGAGGGATAATAGGAATGTTTTCGTTCTTACCTCCCTTCATGCAGACACGACAGTCCAAATTCGTACGGCGGCTGGTGTTGTGACGAAACCCCTCTGTATCCACGAATACAACCTTAATATGGGGGGGGTGGACCTCAACGACCAGTTGTTGGCGCCGTACCTAGTTGTCCGTAAGGCTAGACGCTGGTACAAAAAAGTGTCTATTTATTTATTCCAATTGGCTTTGCTGAATGCTCATGTGCTATACGGAGCTTCAGGCGGGACGTTACCCTTCCTTGAATTCCAGGGAGCGGTTGTCATGGAACTCCTGTATCCAGGCGATTCCACACCTCACCATCCCCTACCAAATGCAGTAAGCCGGCTGCATGAGAGGCATTATCCTCATGTCCTCCAGAGTACCCCTACCCAACGAGCCCCCCAAAGAAGATGTCGTGTCTGTAGCAAGCGCGGATTTAGGCGTGACACCCGTTATTATTGTCCACGCTGTCCTGACAATCCTGGTCTCTGCGTTGGTGAATGCTTTGAACGCTACCACGAACTAGTGAGGTATTAGCGTAGGGTACAGCATTTCACAGGCTAGGATACACTTTCACAGGGTCTCAAGAATGCCATCGCATTTTGAAACCCGACCGTTGCAGTTCAAATTATAGTTACAGGGTCTCAAGAATGCCATCGCATTTTGAGACCCGACCGTTACAGTTAAAATTATAGTTATAGTTTAAAAAAAAAGTGTAAAAAATAAAAAAAAAATAAAAAAGTACAAAAAAAAAAAAAACCCCAAAAAAAATATAAAATAAAAAACCAAAAATAGTTGTCGTTTTATTGTTCTCTCTCTATTGTTGCTCTTTTTTACTCTATTCTATTCTGCAATGTTTTATTATGTTTTATCATGCTTGCTTTTCAGGTATGTTTTATTGTTAACCATTTTTTTGTTTTCAGGTGCGCCATTCAGTTGCAGCGCGGATTTATTTATCTTGACAGCAACAGCGTTTGCTCCCACGATACATAAAGCCGCGACTCCAACACTGTAGGAGGTGATTTCACCACCACAGTTAAAAAAAAGAGCATATATGCCGAAGCATGGGGGCAGCAGAGGGCGGAGGAGCGATTTTGCTCCTAATGCCACGTACATACGGTCGAAAAAAAGTCCGACCATGTGTACGTGGCATAACTTTTTTGCGGGAGGATGCCCCCATGCTTCGGCATATATATATTTTAGGCACCGGTTGCGTTAACAAAATGTTTTATTTTTTACTATGTTTTTTTTTTGGTATTTGCTTTGCAGGTATGGTATGGTAAGGTCTTACTGTTATACTCTAATGTTACTTTGTTTTAATGTTAACCATTATTTGCTTAGCAGGTACGCCATTCAGTTGCAGCGTGGATTTATTTATCTTGACAGCAACAGCGTTTGCTCCCACGATACATAAAGCCGCGACTCCAACGCTGTAGGAGGTGATTTCACCACCACAGTTAAAAAAAAGAGCATATATGCCGAAGCATGGGGGCAGCAGAGGGCGGAGGAGCGATTTTGCTCCTAATGCCACGTACATACGGTCGAAAAAAGTCCGACCATGTGTACGTGGCATAACTTTTTTGCGGGAGGATGCCCCCATGCTTCGGCATATATATATTTTAGGCACCGGTTGCGTTAACAAAATGTTTTATTTTTTACTATGTTTTTTTTTTGGTATTTGCTTTGCAGGTATGGTATGGTAAGGTCTTACTGTTATACTGTAATGTTACTTTGTTTTAATGTTAACCATTATTTGCTTAGCAGGTACGCCATTCAGTTGCAGCGTGGATTTATTTATCTTGACAGCAACAGCGTTTGCTCCCACGATACATAAAGCCGCGACTCCAATGCTGTAGGAGGTGATTTCACCACCACAGTTAAAAAAAAGAGCATATATGCCGAAGCATGGGGGCAGCAGAGGGCGGAGGAGCGATTTTGCTCCTAATGCCACGTACATACGGTCGAAAAAAGTTCGACCATGTATACGTGGCATAACTTTTTTTGCGGGAGGATGCCCCCATGCTTCGGCATATATAAATGGTGCATGTATGCCCATCATTAGAAGTGGGTGGATGAAGGGAGGTATTCTAATGGTGGGCATACCCACCGCGCCATTGGGAAATTGGGAAAGCATTTTATCACACCGATCTTGGTGTGGTCAGATGCTTTGAGGGCACAGGAAAGATCTAGGGTCTAATAGACCCCAATTTTTTCAAAAAAAGAGTACCTGTCACTGCCTATTGCTATCATAGGGGATATTTACATTCCCTGCGATAACAATAAAAATGACAACTAAGAAAAAAAAAAATGGAAGGAACAGTTTAAAAATAAAATAAAAAAGCTAAATAAAAAGAAAAACTAAAAAAAAAAAAAAAAAAGCACCCCTGCCCCCCCTTCTTTTGCGCAAAGGCGAACACAAGCGTTGGTCTGGCGTCATATGTAAACAGCAATTGCACCATGCATGTGAGGTATCACCGCGAAGGTCAGATCGAGGGCAGTAATTTTAGCAGTAGACCTCCTCTGTGAATCTAATGTGGTAACCTGTAAAGGCTTTTAAAGGCTTTTAAAAATGTATGTAGTTTGTCGCCACTGCGTGTTTGTGCGCAATTTTAAAGCATGTCGTGTTTGGTATCCATGTACTCGGCCTAAGATCATATTTTTTATTTCATCAAAAATTTGAGCAATATAGTGTGTTTTAGTGCATTAAAATAAAAAAAAGTGTATTTTTTCCACCAAAAATGCGTTTGAAAAATCGCTGCGCAAATACTGTGTGGAAAAAAAAAATGCAACACCCACCATTTTAATCTGTAGGGCCTTTGCTTTAACAATATATATAGTGTTTGGGGGTTCAACGTAATTTTCTTGCAAAAAAAAAATATGTTTTCATGTAAACAAAAAGTGTCAGAAAGGGCTTTATCTTCAAGTGGTTAGAAGAGTGGGTGACGTGTGACATAGGCTTTTAAATGTTGTGCATAAAATGCCAGGACAGTTCAAACCCCCCCCAAATGACCCCATTTTGGAAAGTAGACACCCCAAGCTATTTGCTGAGAGCAATGTTGAGCCCATTAAATATTTTTTTTTTTGGTCCCAAGAGATTGAATAATGAAAAAAAAAAAAATAATATTTTTTTTTACAAAAACTTGTCACTAAATGATATATTGCTCAAACATGCCATGGGCATATGTGGAGATACACCCCAAAATACATTCTGTTGCTTCTCCTGAGTACGGGGATACCACATGTGTGGGACTTTTTGGGAGCCTAGCCGCGTACGGGACCCCAAAATCCAAGCACCGCTTTCAGGCTTTCTAAGGGTGTAATTTTTTTATTTCACTCCTCACTGCCAATCACAGTTTCGGAGGCCATGGAATGCCCAGATGGCACAAACCACCCCCAAATGACCCCATTTTGGAAAGTAGACACCCCAAGCTATTTGCTGAGAGGTATGGTGAGTATTTTGCAGATCTCGCTTTTTGTCACAATGTTTTGAAAATTGAAAAAAGAAAAAAAAAATTTTTTTTTCTTTACTTTCTTCATTTTCAAAAACACATGAGAGCTGTAAAATACTCACCATGCCTCTCAACAAATAGCTTGGGGTGTCTACTTTCCAAAATGGGGTCATTTGGGGGGGTTTTGTGCTATTTTGGCATTTTATGGCCTTCGAAACTGTGATAGGTAGTGAGGAGTGAAATCAAAAATTTGCACCCTTAGAAATCCTGAAGGCGGTGCTTGGGTTTCGGGGCCCCGTACGCGGCTAGGCTCCCAAAAAGTCCCACACATGTGGTATCCCCATACTCAGGAGAAGCAGCAAAATGTATTTTGGGGTGCAATTCCACATATAACCATGGCATGTGTGAGCAATATATCATTTAGTGACAACTTTTTGAATAAATTTTTTTTATTTTTTTTTTTTGTCTTTATTCAATCACTTGGGACTAAAAAAAAAAATATTCAACGGGCTCAACATGCCTCTCAGCAAATAGCTTGGGGTGTCTACTTTCCAAAATGGGGTCATTTGGGGGGGTTTTGTGCCATCTTGGCATTTTATGGCCTTCAAAACTGTGATAGGTAGTGATAGGTAGTGAGGAGTGAAATCAAAAATTTATGCCCTTAGAAATCCTGAAGGCGGTGCTTGGTTTTCGGGGTCCCGTATGCGGATAGGCTCCCAAAAAGTCCCACACATGTGGTATCCCCGTACTCAGGAGAAGCAGCAGAATGTATTTTGGGGTGTAATTCCACATATGCCCATGGCATGTGTGGGCAATATATCATTTAGTGACAACTTTGGGCAAAAAAAAAAAAAGTTTGTAATATTCCCGCAACTTGTGGCAAAATATAAAATATTCCATGTACTCAACATGCCTCTCAGCAAATAGCTTGGGGTGTCTACTTTCCAAAATGGGGTCATTTGGGGGGGTTTTGTGCAATTTTGGCATTTTATGGCCTTCGAAACTGTGATAGGTAGTGAGGAGTGAAATCAAAAATTTACACCCTTAGAAATGCTGAAGGTGGTGCTTGGGTTTCGGGGCCCCGTACGCGGCTAGGCTCCCAAAAAGTCCCACACATGTGGTATCCCCGTACTCAGGAGAAGTGGCAAAATGTATTTTGGGGTGCAATTCCACATATAACCATGGCATGTGTGAGCAATATATCATTTAGTGACAACTTTTTGAATACATTTTTTTTTTTTTTTTTTTTTGTCTTTATTCAATCACTTGGGACTAAAAAAAAAAATATTCAATGGGCTCAACATGCCTCTCAGCAAATAGCTTGGGGTGTCTACTTTCCAAAATGGGGTCATTTGGGGGGGTTTTGTGCCATCTTGGCATTTTATGGCCTTCAAAACTGTGATAGGTAGTGATAGGTAGTGAGGAGTGAAATCAAAAATTTATGCCCTTAGAAATCCTGAAGGCGGTGCTTGGTTTTCGGGGTCCCGTATGCGGATAGGCTCCCAAAAAGTCCCACACATGTGGTATCCTCGTACTCAGGAGAAGCAGCAGAATGTATTTTGGGGTGTAATTCCACATATGCCCATGGCATGTGTGGGCAATATATCATTTAGTGACAACTTTGGGCAAAAAAAAAAAAGTTTGTAATATTCCCGCAACTTGTGGCAAAATATAAAATATTCCATGTACTCAACATGCCTCTCAGCAAATAGCTTGGGGTGTCTACTTTCCAAAATGGGGTCATTTGGGGGGGTTTTGTGCTATTTTGGCATTTTATGGCCTTCAAAACTGTGATAGGTAGTGAGGAGTGAAATCAAAAATTTGCACCCTTAGAAACCCTGAAGGCGTTGATTGGGTTTCGGGGCCCCGTGCGCGGCTAGGCTCCCAAAAAGTCCCACACATGTGGTATCCCCATACTCGGGAGAAGCAGCAAAATGTATTTTGGGGTGCATCTCCACATATAACCATGGCATGTGTGAGCAATATATCATTTAGTGACAACTTTATGAAAAAAAAATTTTTTTTTTTTTTTTTTTGTCTTTATTCAATCCCTTGGGACTAAAAAAAAAAATATTCAATGGGCTCAACATGCCTCTCAGCAAATAGCTTGGGGTGTCTACTTTCCAAAATGGGGTCATTTGGGGGGGTTTTGTACTTCCCTGCCATTTTAGCACCTCAAGAAATGAGATAGGTAGTCATAAATTAAAAGCCGTGTAAATTCCAGAAAATGTACTCTAGTTTGTAGACGCTATAACTTTTGCGCAAACCAATAAATATACGCTTATTGGCATTTTTTTTTACTAAAGACATGTGGCTGAATACATTTTGGCCCAAATGTTTGACTAAAATTGAGTTTATTAGATTTTTTTTATAACAAAAAGTAGAAAATCTCTTTTTTTTTCAAAATTTTCGCTCCTTTTCCGTTTATATCGCAAAAAATAAAAATCACAGAGGCAATCAAATACCATCAAAAGAAAGCTCTATTTGTGGGAAGAAAAGGACGCAAATTTCGTTTGGTTACAAAATTGCATGACCGCGCAATTACCAGTTAAAGTAGTGCAGTGCGAAATTGAAAAAAGACCTCTGGTCCTTAAGCTGACAATTGGTCCGGGGCTAAAGTGGTTAATATCCATCCCAGACCTGAAGGGCCTGGTTATTGAATTTGGGGGGACCCCTACACATTTTTTTATCAATGACTTCAATGAATGACTGTTCTCTGTATTACGGATCCAACAATTCATTTGCCGGTAAATAGCTGCGACTCGTGATTTTAAATAGTTTTTTTTTTCCTGCAAAAATGACACATTGTACAGAGACAGTTCTCTATATTAGATATACTGAATCTCGAATCATTCGAAGCATTTCTTTCATATTAGTTGAAATTAGATATTTGTTAGTTACAATACAACATTCGAATTGTTCTCTGTATTGCGGGAATCGGCAATTAGCCGCGAGTGATTTTAAATGTCTTTTTTTCCTGCAAAAATGACACATTGTACAGAGAGAGTTCTAAACACAGGAAACCTGCGCCCCTTCTATATACTATATACTCTATAGTATGCCTATGAAGGGGGTCATGTTTCCCGTGTTTAGAACTCTCTCTGAACAATGTGTCATTTTTGCAGGAAAAAAAGACATTTAAAATCACTCGCGGCTAATTGCCGATTCCCGTAATACAGAGAACAATTCGAATACAACTACTAACAAATATGTAATTTCAACTAATATGAAAGAAATTATTATAGCGGATATAACGAATGCTTCGAATGATTCGAGATTCAGTATATCTAATATAGAGAACTGTCCCTGCACAGTGTCATTTTTGCAGGAAAAAAAAACTATTTAAAATCGAGTCGCAGCTATTTGCCGGCAAATGAATTGTCGGATCCGTAATACAGAGAACAGTCATTCATTGAAGTCATTGATAAAAAAAATGTGTAGGGGTCCCCCCAAATTCAATAACCAGGCCCTTCAGGTCTGGGATGGATATTAAGGGGGACCCCCAGCCAAAAAAAAAAAAATGGCGTAGGGTCCCCCTCAAAATCCATACCAGACCCTTGAGGTCTGGGATGGATTTTAAGGGGAACCCTAGCCAAAAAAAATGGCGTGGGGTCCCCCATAAAATCCATACCAGACCCTTATCCGAGCACGCAACCTGGCAGGCCGCAGGAAAAGAGGGGGGGACGAGAGCGGCCCCCCCTCCCGCCTGAACCGTACCAGGCCACATGCCCTCAACATTGGGAGGGTGCTTTGGGGTCCCCCCCAAAGCACCTTGTCCCCATGTTGATGAGGACAAGGGCCTCATCCCCACAACCCTGGCCGGTGGTTGTGGGGGTCTGCGGGCAGGGGGCTTATCGGAATCTGGAAGCCCCCTTTAACAAGGGGACCCCCAGATCCCGGCCCCCCCCCTGTGTGAAATGGTAAGGGGGTACAAAAGTACCCCTACCATTTCACCAAAAAAGTGTCAAAAATTGTAAAAATGACAGGAGACGGTCTTTGACAATTCCTTTATTAAAATCTTCTTTCTTCTGGTCTTCCTTTCTTCATCTTCTCCTTCCGGCATCTTCTTCCATCTTCTTCTTCCTTCGATTCGCTTCTTCTTCCTCCGGTCTTCTCGTCCTTCTCGTCCGGCGTCGTCCTTCTCGTCCGGCGTCGTCCTTCTCGTCCGGCATCGTCGTCTCTTCTCGCAGGCCGCTCCTCGCAATGGGAGGCTCCCGCTCTGTGAGGCTCCGCTCCGGGTGACAGGTCTTGTATAACGAAGGCACCCGGTGACCCCGCCCCCCCTCTGACGTCATGGGGAAAGCCATAGGGAATTCCACATGACGTCCCCGTGCGTCAGAGGGGGCGGCGTCACCAGGTGCCTTCGTTATAAAAGACCTGTCACCCGGAGCGGAGCCTCACAGAGCGGGAGCCTCCCATTGCGAGGAGCGGCCTGCGAGAAGAGACGACGATGCCGGACGAGAAGGACGACGCCGGACGAGAAGGACGAGAAGACCGGAGGAAGAAGAAGCGAATCGAAGGAAGAAGAAGATGGAAGAAGATGACGGAAGGAGAAGATGAAGAAAGGAAGAAGGAAGAGCAGAAGAAAGAAGATTTTAATAAAGGAATTGTCAAAGACCGTCTCCTGTCATTTTTACCATTTTTGCCACTTTTTTGGTGAAATGGTAGGGGTACTTTTGTACCCCCTTACCATTTCACACAGGGGGGGGGCCGGGATCTGGGGGTCCCCTTGTTAAAGGGGGCTTCCAGATTCCGATAAGCCCCCCGCCCGCAGACCCCCACAACCACCGGCCAGGGTTGTGGGGATGAGGCCCTTGTCCTCATCAACATGGGGACAAGGTGCTTTGGGGGGACCCCAAAGCACCCTCCCAATGTTGAGGGCATGTGGCCTGGTACGGTTCAGGCGGGAGGGGGGGCCGCTCTCGTCCCCCCCTCCTTTCCTGCGGCCTGCCAGGTTGCGTGCTCGGATAAAGGGTCTGGTATGGATTTTGAGGGGGACCCCACGCCATTTTTTTTTTTTTTTTTTTGGCCGGGGTTCCCCTTAAAATCCATCCCAGACCTGAAGGGTCTGGTATGGATATTTGGGGGGGACCCCACGCCATTTTTTTTATTTTTTTTTGGCTGGGGTCCCCCTTAATATCCATACCAGACCTGAAGGGCCTGGTTATTGAATTTGGGGGGACCCCTACGCTTTTTTTTTTTCTGCAAAAAATGACACTTTGTCATTCGAATTCATTCGTTATATCTGCTATAATAATTTCGTTCAAATTAGTTGAAATTCGATATTGGTAGTTGGATTTACTAACGATTCGTAACTATTCATAACGATTCGTAATGATTCGTAACTATTCGTAACGATTCGTAACTTGAAATTGAAATTCGATATTTGTAGTTGGATTCGAATTGTTCTCTGTGTTATGAGAACCAACAATTCATTAGCCGTGTTAACGATTCGTAACGATTCGTAACGATTCGTAACGATTCGTAACGATTCGTAACTTTACTAACGATTCGTAAAAAAAAATACGATTCGTCCGAATTTCGTATTTCGTACGAATTCGAACGGAATTTCGTACACGAATTACGAATTACGAATTTTTTTATATACGAAACGGGACGAAACGAAACGAAACAAATTTTTGGCAGTTCCCATGTCTAGTGTGTATAAAAGGTCAATGCATTTTTGGACTCCCGACAGACCCTTGCATCTTTCATCCAATGCTGCACTGACATTTCTGGATTCTGAGTCATGGGGAAAGCAAAATAATTGTCAAAGGATCTGTGGAAAAAGGTAGTTGAACTGTATAATACAGGAAAGGGATACAAAAAGATATACAAGGAATTGAGAATGCCAATCAGCAGTTTTCAAACTCTAATCAAGAAGTGGAAAACGAGGGGTTCTGTTAAAACCAAACCACGGTCAGGTAGACCAACTAAAATTTCAGCCACAACTGCCAGGAAAATTGTTTGGGATGCAAAGAAAAACCCACAAATAATTTTAGGTGATATACAGGACTCTCTGAAAACATGTGGTGAGGCTGTTTCAAGATGCACAATAAGGAGACACTTGAAGAAAAATGGGCTGCATGGTTGAGTCGCCAGAAGAAAGCCATTACTACGCAAAGGCCACAAAATATCCCACTCACAATACGCCAAACAGCACAGAGACAAGCCTCAAACCTTCTAGTACAAAGTCATTTGGAGTGATGAGACCAAAATTTTGCTTTTTGGCCACAACCATAAACACTTAATTTGGAGAGGAGTCAACAAGGCCTTTGATGAAAGGTACACCATTCCTACTGTGAAACACGGAGGTGGATCGCTGATGTTTTGGGTATGTGTGAGCTATAAAGGCACAGGAAATTTGGTCAAAATTGATGGCAAGATGAATGCAGTATGTTATCAAAAAATACTGGAGGAACATTTGCTTTCATCAGCCATGGCACGTACTTGGACATTTCAACATGACAATGATCCAAAACACAAGGCCAAGTCAACCTGTCATTGTCTATAGTAGAATAAAGTGCAGGGTCTGGAGTGGCCACCTCAGTCTCCTGACCTCAATATCATTGAGCCACTCTGGGGAGATCTCAAACGTGCAGTTCATGCAAGACAGCCCAAGAATTTACAGGAACTGGAGGCTTTTTGCCAGGAGGAATGGGCAGCTTTACCATCTGAGAAGATAAAGAGCCTCATCCACAAATACCACAAAAGACTTCAAGTTGTCATTGCAGTTAAAGGGGGCAATACATGGTATTAATAACTGGGGTATGTAAACTTTTAATCAGGGTCATTTTGGGCAATTTCTGTTGCCATTATGATCTAAAAAGAGTAAGCACCGTTGATTCATAATAAAAGGCTTCAGCCAAACACTAACCATAAGTGAAAGAAAAGTTTTCGTGTTATCATTCATATTCTCTGATAAATGGCCAAGAAATCATAAGGTCTGCCGGGGTTTGTAAACTTATGAGCACAACTGTATGTCCAAGTGAGAGTGGTTACCAGGACAAACAGATAATAATGTTCCCTATGTGGACACAGGCAACAAAAACATGACTAGAGTTCTATTACCTCATCAATCAATCAAAAAACTAAAAAATATATAATAAAAAGTTTTGGCTTTAGATAGTCTTTGAAGCTGAAGTTTAGTACAAGGTTAAAGGTTTAAATAATATACAGTACATCTTCAAATTTTTCAGTGGTGTCACCCCTGCACTTAGTTGCCAGTCTTCGCAGTGCTTCTAGTTCTTGTTCTGTGGGAGGAGCCAGAACTACCTCATATGCCTTTGGCATTCTCTACCCTTCCCAAACAGTCTTGGAACTTTCAAAAAAAAATATTTTTTATTTTTATCATTCTGTATTTATAAATTTTTTGAGGGTTGGACAAGAATGGATAAAGTCTATACAGTAATACAAACAGCTGACAAGTAGGGATGGGCCCGGTGTTCGCCCGCTCGGCGAGCCCAGAACTATTTGGGCCGTTCGCATCACATTCGTGTGATGCGAGCGGCCCGCAATGCATTGCGCCAGGCGCAGTGCATTGCTGGCTGATGATTGGCCAAGCGTGCACTGTGACCCCGCATGCTTGGCCAATCACAGCGCCGGCAGCGAGGAGAGCAATAATTGGCTACAGGCAGGATGCCTGTAGCCAATTATAGCTCAGGGGCTTTAGTACACGCCCCACTGTATAAAAGGCCGCCGCGCCGTCGGCCTAGTGCACATGTGTTCCGGCTTTGATTCTTAATAGGCAGACTGCTGATGCTGATGCTGATTCATTGCTGATTCATTATCATTACTACTGAAGTGAATACTGATCATTTCTGTTGATTGCACTGCTGCTGAGTGGTGACATTATCTGCTGCTGAGTCTAACTGCTTTGATTCAGGGGATTAGTCTGGTGTGTGCGTGCTGTTAGTACAGCATTGCAGTAGCACCCTCTGTCCTATGCTGTTAGTACAGCATTGCACCATAACCTTCTGTCCTATTGTGATCTAAGGCAGGCAGGCAGGGATTTATAGGAACTAGTGTGTGTGTCAGCACACATAAAACCACCTCAGTCACTCTATATGCTATAAGGCCAAGTTCTTGTCATCAAAGGCAGCCAGGCATCTTCAGGAGCTAGCTAGCTTGTGTGTGTGTGTGTGTGATCTGTTAGTACATCACACAAAAAAACACCTCAGCCTCTGTATCTGCTATAAGGCCCAGTTGTTGTCAGTCATATAAGGCAGTCTCTATCTGCCGTAAGGCCCAGTTCTTGTCATCGAAGGCAGCCAGGCATCTCCAGGAGCTAGCTAGCTTGTGTGTGTGTGTGCTCTGTTAGTACATCACACATAAAACCACCTCAGCCTCTGTATCTGCTATAAGGCCCAGTTGTTGTCAGTCATATAAGGCAGTCTCTATCTGCCGTAAGGCCCAGTTCTTGTCATCGAAGGCAGCCAGGCATCTCCAGGAGCTAGCTAGCTTGTGTGTGATCTGTTAGTACATCACACATAAAACCACCTCAGCCTCTGTATCTGCTATAAGGCCCAGTTGTTGTCAGTCATATAAGGCAGTCTCTATCTGCCGTAAGGCCCAGTTCTTGTCATCGAAGGCAGCCAGGCATCTCCAGGAGCTAGCTAGCTTGTGTGTGTGTGTGATCTGTTAGTACATCACACATAAAACCACCTCAGCCTCTGTATCTGCTATAAGGCCCAGTTGTTGTCAGTCATATAAGGCAGTCTCTATCTGCCGTAAGGCCCAGTTCTTGTCATCGAAGACAGCCAGGTATCTCTAGGAGCTAGCTAGCTTGTGTGTGTGTGCTCTGTTAGTACATCACACATAAAACCACCTCAGCCTCTGTATCTGCTATAAGGCCCAGTTGTTGTCAGTCATATAAGGCAGTTTCTATCTGCCGTAAGGCCCAGTTCTTGTCATCGAAGGCAGCCAGGCATCTCCAGGAGCTAGCTAGCTTGTGTGTGTGCTCTGTTAGTACATCACACATAAAACCACCTCAGCCTCTGTATCTGCTATAAGGCCCAGTTGTTGTCAGTCATATAAGGCAGTCTCTATCTGCCGTAAGGCCCAGTTCTTGACATCTAAGGCAGCCTCTATCTGCCGTAAGGCCCTGTTGCTGTCATCTAAGGCAGCCATCTGCAGGAGTTAGTGTGTGTGCTGTGTGACTCCAGCACAATATACACTACCCACTACAATGCCTGGAATACCGCCAAGGAGAGGCAGACAGTCCCGAGGCAAGAACACAGGGCAAGCAGGCTCTGTTTCTAGAGACAACAGTGCTGGTCGTGGACGTGGTCGTGCATCGTCATCAGCACGTGGCCATGGGACATGCTTGTCCTTGTTTTCGGCAGCTGGACATGTTGATTTGCATCATGCCGAAGGCTTGGTAGAATGGATGACCAAGCCCTCCTCATCCTCTCTCACCCAGGCTCAGGGTACTGGCAGAGCAGCTGCCAACGCGTACTCAATGGCATCATCAGGCACCCCTTCCCTAGACCCACCATGTCCTCCTGAGGAGTCCCCCGAACTGTTGAGCACAGTGTTGGGTACATGCTCCAGGAGGATGCCCAACGTTTTGAAGGCTCGGATGATGATACCCAGCTAGAGGAAGGCAGTAGCGTGCGCGCAGAGAGAGGGGATGCTCAAGGACAGCAATCTGGCAGTCATGTTCCACCAGCTGCAGTTTACTGCCAGGTTTGCTCCAGTGGTGAAGAGGGAGGGGATGATAAGGTCACTGACTCCACGTGGGTGCCTGAAGGGAGAGAGGAGGAGGAGGAGGCGGTGGCACATGTCCAACAAGGCAGGATGCCCTCCGGAGGCCAGCTAGAGGCCAGCACACCCACTGAATCAAACCGCAGAGCTCTGCCTGTGCAGGGCGCTGCCTCTGCATGTTATCACAAAAGTTCTTTGGTGTGGGCCTTTTTTGAGACGAGTGCATCAGATCGCACCACTGCTATTTGCAACATATGTCTCAAGCGTATCTCGCGTGGCCAAAACATCAGCCGCTTGGGCACCACAAGCATGACCAGACATATGTCGACCTGCTATGCAGCTCGTTGGCAAGCGCACATTAAAGACCCACACCAAAGAACAAAGCGGACCTTTTCTTGCTCCTCATCAGCTGGGATCTCCAACCCCACTATATCTTCAGTCCTCTCTGAAAGCTGCTCTGAGAGGAATGAAGGTGTAGAATTAGGTGTGACACAGCCAAGTACTTGCAGTACACCGACGTCCGATTGTACCAGGCAAATTTCCCTGCCCCAGCTGCTGGACCGTCAAAAGAAGTTTACTCCCAGCCATCCACATGCCCAGTGGTTGAATGCTAGCTTGGCTAAATTGCTAGCACTTCAACTGCTGCCTTTTCAGTTGGTAGACTCGGCCCCCTTCCGTGAGTTTGTTCAATGTGCAGTTCCTTAGTGGCAGGTTCCCAAACGCCACTTTTTCTCACGGAAGGTGATTCTGGCTCTCTACCGGCATGTGGAAGGCAATGTCCAAGCCTCGCTGGACAGGGCGGTCAGCGGTAAGGTGCATATTATGGTCCAGCAGGCATGGTCCAGCAGGCATGGTCCAGCAGGCATGGACAGGGACGTTACCTGTCTTTCACGGTCCATTGGGTCACTCTATTGGCAGCTGGGAGGGAGGCAGGACAAGGTGCAGTAGTGTTGGAGGTTGTTCCGCCACCACGCCTCCAAAATGCTACTACTGGTTGTGACACACCTCTCTCCTCCACCCCCTCCTCTTCTTCTTCCTCCGTGGCCTCTTCGAGTGCTCTGTCCTCGGAACCAGTGGTGCTCCGTAGGCGTACACAGGGCTACGCGAGTACGCAGGCAAAAAGATGCCATGCCGTGCTTGCGCTGGTGTGTTTGGGGGACAGGAGCCACACTGGGGCAGAGGTTCTGGCAGCTCTGCAGGGGCAGGCCGAGAGGTGGTTGACGCCACGCCAGCTTAAGCCAGGAATGGTGGTTTCTGACAATGGCACCAACCTCCTCTCCGCCCTGCGACAGGGGCAGCTCACCCATGTGCCCTGTATGGCTCACATCCTCAACCTGGTGGTGCAGCGGTTCTCGGGCAGGTACACAGGCTTACAAGATGTCCTGAGGCAGGCCAGGAAAGTCTGTGTGCATTTCCGCCGATCGTATAATGCCAGTGCTCGGCTGGCTGAGCTGCAAAAGGAGTTGAACCTGCCCAAGAACTGCCTTATATGTGACATGCCCACCAGGTGGAACTCAACGTTGGCCATGCTGCAGCGACTGCACACGCAGCAGAGGGCCATCAATGAGTACCTTTGCGACTACGGCACCAGGACAGGGTCAGGGGAGCTCGGATTTTTTAGTAAGCACTCTTGGTAGTGTGAAATGCATTAGCAATTTTCTTGCTTTGCTGTGACCTATTTTTGTGTGATTCCATATTTTACCAATAAAGGCTTTTGAATTTTTCTTGGAGTGCGGCCGTCCAGAGTCCTTAATTTGCATCTTCACCTCTTGTCCACCTGTTGGAGCATACGCTGCGTGGGATAATGGACAGGGCACTTGAGGCAGAACAGAGGCAGGAAGAGGAGGACTTCCTTGCCTCTCAAGGCCCCCTTTATCCAGACAGTGTCCCACCCATCACACAGGAAGAGGATGAGGAGGTGGAGGAGGAGGAGGAGGATTGTGTGAGCATGGAGGTGGAGTCTGGCACTCAGCATCAGCAGCAGTAGTCTTTTAGGGATGATGTACAGTCCCAACAAACCAGTGGACTTGTACGTGGCTGGGAGGTGGTGGCTGGCGATCATGTCGTCCTCAGAGACCCAAAAGACTCCGGACCGAATGCCTCTGCTAACCTACGTTGCATGGCCTCCCTGATCCTGCAAAGCCTGCGGAAGGATCCTCGTATTCTTCGGATCAAGGAGAGGGACCATTACTGGCTGGCCACTCTCCTTGATCCACGGTACAAGGGTAAGGTTGCGGACCTTATCTTGCCATCGCAGAGGGAGTAGAGGATGAGACATCTCAGGGAGGCCTTGCAGAAAGGTCTGTGCAACGCGTTCCCAGAGACTGGGAGGTTACAAACTCCTGGTCCTGGACGACGAGTTGCTGAGGCTTCGGTCAGTAGCAGAAGGAGCGGTGGGGAAGGTGGATGTCTGACCGATGCGTTCAGACAATTTTTTAGTCCGCAGCCCCAAGGTATGATCGGTTCCAGCAACCATCTCCAGCGTCTGATATACATGGTGCAGGAATACCTAGGGGCAAGGTCAGACTTGGACACCTTTCCCACCGAAAATCCTCTGGCTTACTGGGTCTTGAGGATGGATCACTGGCCAGAGCCTGCACAGTATGCAATTGAGCTACTGGCCTGTCCTGCATCCAGCGTTCTTTCCGAACGCACATTCAGTGCTGCTGGAGGATTTGTCACCGATCACAGGGTGCGCCTGTCCACCGTCTCGGTTTATCGACTGACCTTCATAAAGATGAATCAGCCTTGGATCACCACCAGCTACTAGGCACCTGAATCGGATATAACTGAATAATTTATAATGTCACATCCCTTCAAGACTGCCTATGCTGATGCTGAGTGACTGTCCTGTTATGTTCACTGACTATCCTCTTCCTCCTCCTCAATGATCCATTCCTTGATAGCTTGGAAGAACATTTTTGTTTCCTGGTGCCACCACACCAGTTGCTAAGGCCCAATTTTTCATCCCCTGTTTAACAGGGGCGTGTAATTCCATTTTTTTATGCAATGCTTTGCAACAGGTCTCATTGCTGTGCTCCAAGTACAGTATCTGTGAGGGGTTGCAGTGTTGTGGCACCAGCACCAGTGCCTAAGGCACAATTTTTCAGCCCCTGTTTAACAGGGGCGTGTAATTACAATTTTTTAAGCAATGCTTCGCAACAGGTCTGACTGCTGTGCTCCAAGTACAGTATCTGTGAGGGGTTGCAGTGTTGTGGCACCAGCACCAGTGCCTAAGGCACAATTTTTCAGCCCCTGTTTAACAGGGACGTGTAATTACAATTTTTTATGCAATGCTTTGCGACAGGTCTCATTGCTGTGCTCAGAGTACAGTATCTGTGAGGGGTTGCAGTGTTGTGGCACCAGCACCAGTGCCTAAGGCACAATTTTTCAGCCCCTATTTAACAGGGGTGTGTAATTACAATTTTTTAAGCAATGCTTCGCAACAGGTCTGACTGCTGTGCTCCAAGTACAGTATCTGTGAGGGGTTGCAGTGTTGTGGCACCAGCACCAGTGCCTAAGGCACAATTTTTCAGCCCCTGTTTAACAGGGGCGTGTAATTACAAATCTTGATCTAATAGTTCACAGCAGGGCCCATTCCTGCGCCCACCAAGAGTAACTGTGAGGGCTTACAGTCTTGTGGCAACACCGTCCACCACCACCACCAAAGGCCCAATTTTTCTGCCCTGTTCAACAGGTGCATGCAATTACAAATCTTGATCTAATAATTCACAGCAGGGCCAATTCCTGTGCCCACCAAGAGTAACTGTGAGGGCTTACAGCGTTGTGGCTACACCAACATCTAATGGGGCAAATTTCTGCAGAGTATATACGGCAGGCCCCTACTTTCAAATTAAAAAAGACTCCTACTTTCAACTTACAAACGACTCCTACTTGCAAACGGAAGAGAAAACAGGAAGTGAGAGGAAATCTACCCCTAGGAAGGGAAATTCTATCCTGTTAGATTTCATTTGGGAAAAAGGTATCTCCTCTCTACTGATGCTTTATCACCAATCCTTGTTTCAATAAAAACCCCACTTTTCCAAAAACATTTGTCATTGGGACGGAAATTGAAGTGAAATGTTCTGAACAGATGTGCAAAGACAGCAAATGTTACAGGGGTGATAACCCCTCCCTATGTTCTCCAAAAAGCTTAAAAATAGATTTTTTTTGGATGGAGCTACACTTAAAAATTTACCTGTTCAGATTCTACTTAAGAACAAACCTACAGTCCCTGTCTTGTTTGCACCGCCTGTATACTGCTGTTCAGAGTATATAGGGTTGTAGGTATAGGGTTTTATTTTGGGTGCGGGGTTCCCCTTAATATCCATACAAGACCCAAAGGGGCTGGGGTGGGGGGGGGAGTGATGGGGTAGCCATGCCATTTTTCTCAAGGATTTTCAGCCATATTGCCAGTACAAGACATGACATTAAAGCCGCAAGCGGTTTTAAATGGCTTCTTTTTTTCCTTTACAAATGTCATTTTGTGCAGGGACAGTTCTAAACACAGGAAACACATGCCACTTCACAGACATACTTTAGACACCCCCCAGGTACCATATTTAAAGGAATATTTCACTTTTTTTTTTCACTTTATGCATCATTAAAATGACTGCTCCCGAAAACTTTAGTTTTTAAAACTTCTTTTTGCATTGATATATGTCCCCTGGGGCAGGACCCGGGTCCCCAAACCTGTTTTATGACATTAACATGCATATTGGCCGTTATCATTAGCACTTTTGATTTTGAACGTTCGCGTCCATTGTAACGAATAGGGTTCGAAAATTCGCACAAACTTTCGGTCCGTTCGAAGGTTCTGGTGCGAACCGAACCCGGGGGTGTTCGGCTCATCCCTACTGACAAGATCAGATAGCTGACATAGATCTCTATACCTGGCATCAGACATACTACATAACCCAGCAGCCAAATAGGCCTGCACATGGTAGCCAGCCGACATCTCGTTCAAACCATTTTGCATAACACAAACACAAAGGGAAATCCACAGCCCAGGCTTAGTTGGGTCTGCCAACAGTAAGAGAAAAGGGGTAAAGAAAAGAAAAAGAACAATAGAAAAGGAGGGGGGGGGGAGACACAGGAAGAAAAAAAAGGGGGTGTAAGAAGGGAGCTCTCACTACTACTTAGCAAGAACCTCGCCATTTTCATGGGTGCACATGAAAAATGTCCAGTAAAGCCACTTCTGTCGAAATGTTTTTTCCCGTCCATGCAAAGATGCAGACAGGTTTTCCATGGAATGGATTTCAGCCACTTTTGGGAACCATTGCAACAGCGTGGGGGGAGACTCCTGCTTCCAGAGCACGAGAATGCATGCTCTATCAGCATTCTGCAGCTGGACCAGCATGGAACATTTAAATCTATGTCTCAGGAGGTCAGAGAGAAGAAGTAGGTATCTGGCCGGATCTCTGCCCAAATCAATACTAGGACCAATTTAGACAGGAGCCAGCTAGGGTGACAATATGATATCCGGAACCTCATCCCTATTGAATTGAAAATTGCAGCACAAGGATAATTGGGATTATAGCGGTGCCCATAATTAGTAGGAATACATTTTATATAAAAAAAGTTTTTATTCATATAAAATTACAACAATATTGGGTTCAGTAAAAATAAGAGTATAGTATGTATCACATTAGTGGTTACTGGTGTCCATATATAGGATATAATCAATATTTAATGTTATATCCCAACATGTTTCACCAACATTGGTTTCTTCAGGGAATTTCTAAGGACCCCCACTTTTCATAGAGCTCCAATAAAGATAAGATCATATGCCAAATCAATAATTATTAATACAAATACAAAAAACGTTATATTCACATATCATGGCTTATTCTGTCCATTCCTTTAACAAACTCACCCCGGGAGACATAAAGGAAAATCGCCAAGTGGGTCCAGTTTTGGCTGACACGATGTGTGATTCTTGAAAGTTTCTCTATTCAGGTGTTGTTTTTGTTTGTGAGTATATATTTTGTCAGTATAATAATGCAGCTTGTAAGACCATTTATCTCCCCTTCCTAAACAGTGATCAGTGTATGTTAGCACCATGTATCTGTGATCGCAGCTATTTGCTGGTGGCCCAGCACTAATCCATGTGTATATCAGAGTTTTGTAAGTATAGAGGAGGCTATGTTAGCCCACAAATTGGACATACAGTATATTGTTTCTGTCCAATACCCGATTTGATGTTGGAAGTCATTTTGCATACTTTGTTCCCTTAGCCTGGTCCCCATGTGTCCCCTGTGATCGCACAGAGCCATATATCTGTGGACCCAATTGGCGATTTTCCTTTATGTCTTCCTGGGAGAGTTTGTTAGGGGAATGTACATGTATGTATGAATAATCATTGATTTGACATATGAGCTTATCTTTATTAGAGATCTAGGAAAATTGGTGGTCCTTTGAAATCCCCTGAAGAAGCCAATGTTGGCAAAACATGTTGGGATATAACATCTATTATTGATCATCTCCTATATATGGACACCAGTAACCACTAATGTGATACATACTATACTCTGATTTTTACTAAACCCAATATTGTTGTAATTTTATTTGAATAAAAACTTTTTTTATACAAATGTATTCCTTATAATTAGGCCCCTTTCACACCTAAGCATTTTTCAGGCGATACAGCGCTAAAAATAGCGCCTGTATAGCGCCTGAAAAAAGCGGGTCCTTTACCTCCAGTGTGAAAGCCGGAGGGCTTTCACACTGGAGAGGTGCGCTAGCAGGACAGTAAAAAAAGTCCTGCTAGCAGCATCTTTGAAACGGTGAAGGAGCGGTGTATTCACTGATCCTATACCGCTCCTACCCGTTGAAATCAATGGGACACCGCGGTAATACCGCAGCAATACCGCCGGCAAAGCAGCGCTGCAGCAGCGATTTGCGGGGGGTTTTAATCCTTTTTCGGGTGCTAGCGGGGGTTAAAACCCCCCCGCTAGCGGCCGAATACCGCGGCTGAAGCGACGGTAAAGCAGCGCTAATTATAGCGCTGCTTTACCGCCGCCCCCCACCGCCCCAGTGTGAAACCAGCCTTATGGGCACCGCTATAATCCCAATCATCCTGTTGCTGCTATTTTAGACAGGAGCCAGTTAACCTACCAGCATGTCTTTGGAGTGTGGTAGGAAACCGGAGTCCCCGAAGGAAACCCACACAGGCACAGGGAGAACATTCAAACTCCAGGCAAGTGTCGTGGTATTTCTGACCTATTCTAATGACATTTAAAAAAAAAATAATAATGTTAAAGCCTAAATAATTAAAGGTAACAAGTAAAATCAATTAATAAACTATAAATGCTATCAAGTAAGCAGTGCAATGTATGGAAATCAATAGATTTACTAAGTTTATTTTAATATGAGTTCTGTATAATTCACTGCAGAAAGATTTTCACAGACCATCTAACAGAATCAACGAGAAAGAAATGTGCTGTGTGACACACTTTCTCTGTGTTTCTTGCATTTCTAATCACAACCCCCAAGGCAGGTTTGAACCTGGTTTGTAGCTGTAGAAAAATTCTTAGCACTGGTATTTTGCTGGCCTTTGTTGTACTGTATGTGACAGATGGTAAAGAGACTGTACTGGTGCCACAAGTAGAGAGTGGAGTGCACTTTTAATATTTATAGACAATATACAGTATATTTGTATTCTAGCATTTTGAGCTTTAAGCCAAGGTGGATTTAATTTATTGCACACTTGAGGCACTGTGGCCAAGTCCCCCAGCCAGTGGCCTACAGCAGTGTTTCTCAACCTTTTTTTAGTTTAGACACTCTTTAAAATTATGCACAATCTTAAGGAACCCATTCTAAAATGTAAAAAACGAAACAAAAATTTTACATAATGAGGAAGTGGCTACACCACAACCAGTCATAAGGCCAATTATGTTAGGGTGGGGAGCTAGGCGTCTGAGATATTACCCGTAAATATGGATAAGTGCTTTGTAAGGTCTTCATCTCGCCTTGAGTTTCTCTTCAGTGTTTGAGGGGGTGGAAGTCAGGTCCGTGGAAAGAATTTCGTTCAATTTGGGAACAATGAGAAGTTTTAAAGTGAGGACTAAATGTAATTTTTTTCCAGAAATTACAACCATAAATCAGCAAAAACTATATAACAAATGAATATTCAATATATAATTTTTCATATATATCTCTATAAATCTCTCTCTATATATATATATATATATATATATATATATATATATATATATATATATATATATATATATATATAGAGAGATATATAGATAGATAGATAGATATATATATACATATACATACATATACATATACATATATATATATATATATATATATATATATAGATAGATAGATATATATATATATATAGATATATATATGTCAAGAGGTTGCATGAACCACAGAATATGTGTCTCTTTTATTGTGAATATTCTTCGTGGCTCGGTTTTAAAAAGTTGATATGCCAACCTTCCATAGAAATAAATTTCTAGGGATTGGGGCCAAATTAATCATTCAAAGGATTTTATCCCTGCAGGAATTATTTCTTTAATGATGTCAGAGCTTCTTTGAAGCTTTCAAGTTGCTTATGGTATTAATTAGCTCAGTATTGTAGTTTCAGCTAAAATTCCCAGGGCTGTAGCACTAGACTGTTAAGCTTCAATCAGTTTATAGAGACTCCAAACCTTGGGATTTCACTTCTACATGTAGCCTTATTGCACAAGGAAGGGAGAAGAAGTGGGTAACTGATTCAGTAGAGCAGATTGATGTGTATCTGATTACATAAAATAAATATAAAACTGGAGAAGGAGAAGCTGTCTTATAACTAAAAACCATGTGTGTGTAATTCTTTAACCAGCACATAGCTTTTTCTTTGCTCCGTTGGTTTTTGGAAAAAAAAGATCCCATGTATCTCAATCCTCAGGGTTGTTTTCTATTGTATTGAGCTTGCTGTACAAAAATTCTCTAGAATTTTGATACCCCTAGCACAGGAACTTGGGGGAATTCAGCTCTAAAGGGACTAGATGTCCCATCTAGCATGCACTGTAAGCCACATTGGGAATAATGAAACACACTAGGAATTTTAGTTCCTCTGTAAAGGAAATGTTTGATACAGTTCCACATAATGATCTAATATAAAAGTTGTACAAACTAGGACTTAAATCTTGGGTGGTTCAGTGGATATGTAGTTGGCTTAAGGATAGATACCAGAGTGTGGTTGTAAATGGGGTTCACTTGGAACAGAGACCAGTCACTAGTGGTGCACCACAATGCTCTGTACGAGGTCCTGTTCTATTTAATTTATATGTATGATATAACTAAAGGTTTGTTGGGGATGGTATGTCTTTTTGCTGATGAGACAAAGGTGTGTAATAGGGTTGATATCCCTGGAGGCAGCGGCGTAGCGTGGGTTGTCAGCATCCGGGACAAAGCAAGTAATTTGCGGCCCCTAACCCAAAGACTTCTAGCACTCCCTGAGTCCCTTCCCACAATAGTACTGACCAGCCTGCACTAACCTACCTGATTCCTACACTAACCTACCTGATTCCTACACTGACCTACCTGACCAGCCTGCACTAACCTACCTGATTCCTACACTAACCTACCTGATTCCTACACTGACCAGCCTGCACTAACCTACCTGATTCCTACACTAACCTACCTGATTCCTTCATTGACCTACCTGATTCCCACTCTGACCTACCTGACCACTACACTAACCTACCTGCTTCCTATACTGGCCACTACACTGACCTACCTGTCCACTATCATGACCACTACACTGACCACTACACTACCTGATTCCTACACTGTCCACTATACTACACTGACCTACCTGACCACTACACTACACTGTCCACCACACTGTCCATTACACTGTCCACTACACTACACTGTCCACTACACTACACTGACCACTACACTTCACTGACCACTACACTACACTGACCACTACACTACACTGACCACTACACTACACTACACTGACCACTACACTGACCACTACACTGACCACTACACTGTCCACTACACTACACTGACCACTACACTACACTACACTGACCACTACACTACACTGACCACTACACTACACTACACTACACTGACCACTACACTACACTGACCACTACACTGTACTGATCACTACACTACACTGACCACTACACTATACTACACTACACGGACCACTACAAAGTCCACTACACTGACCACTACACTGACCACTACACTACACTACACTGACCACTACACTGTACTGACCACTACACTGTCCACTACACTTATACTGACACCAGACCTTTCTTTTATTTATACTGACGTTAACTGCTTGTCTAATTTCTCTGGCTGGCTGCTCCCTCTCCCCAGACCATATCCCCCCCTCACCTGCAGCTTGTAGCTTCCATTAGTCCGGAGGAGAGGGGGAGTCTGGAGGAGGTGAAGACAGCAGCGGTGTTCACAACAAGGTGGAGGCGGAGATGGGACTCCAGGAGCAACCACGATCATGAATAGGCCAGCCCCGCCGCGATCACGGTTTGGCCAGCCCCGCCGTGATCATGGATAGGCCAGCCCTGCCGCGATCACGGATAGGCCAGCCCCGCCGCGATCACAGATATGCCAGCGCTGCCACGATCACTGATAAGCCAGGGGGGATAAAACATATCAAGAGCGCCTTTTGGGAACTTAAAGAGAAATTGCAGTCTGCTCACATCATTTGTAATAAACACATCTTTGTAATTCTGAAGCTTCCCTCCAACCACTTTGCATATTATTTTATATATACTGTGATTCTGTAATTGCCAAATATGCTGCAGAAATCTCTGCAGCCATTTTAACTGTGGGCAGCTGAAGCTGCTGCCTGTTCACTTCCTGGTTTTACACAGACACAGAGAGGCACACAGACACACAAACATATATACATACACATACAGTATCTCACAAAAGTGAGTACACCCCTCACATTTTTTTAAATATTTTATTATACCTTTTCATGTGACAACACTGAAGAAATGACACTTTGCTACAATGTAGTGAGTATACAGCTTGTATAACAGTGTAAATTTTCTGTCCCCTCAAAATAACTCAACACACAGCCATTAATGTCTAAACCACTGGCAACAAAAGTGAGTACATCCCTAAGTGAAAATGTCCAAGGAAGGTCAAAGCACCTCCCCCTTAAGGGAAGCCCTTGGCCAGCTGGAATTCTTGAATCCACCTGGAGCAGGATGAACAGCCATCCATGCTAAAGACCTGCAACAGAGAGAGAATAAAAGAAAACCATACTAGCACTAACAACTAACTTACATATTTTCTGTTAGTAGGGGCTTACAAAAAAAAGTTGTGGAATGAATAGTTCTCTTTGGAGTTCCTGGTGGGAGGGGAATCAAAGTCAGGACCTGGACCTCCCCCAAAGTTCAACAGCGGGAAGTGTTCATCCAGCTGGCACAGATCAGAGTGGCAGGTCGGCCTAGTCCCGAAAGTAATCAGAAAAACCACAAAACACAGACAACAATCTCCCAGCTGTCCGTGTGGCAATCCCCACTCCTCTGCTGTGCATTTCAACAGTCTTTCGGGCATAGAAATGAGGATCAGGCAGTCTCTTCATACTACCAGTGGCTTTCCTGACGGCGATAGAGTGGCAGTCCTGCTTTCATAATTACCACTCACACTATCTTTGTGGATTGCTCTCCCCAGCCTTCATTCCTTCCAAATGTCCTGAAACCAGGCCCATGTATTCTCCCCTGCTGAGGCTTGGGATGTGCATGTACTCCCACACCAGGTTAATCCTCTCACTCTCTCTGGGAGTCCTCAATGATGTCCAAAATTTCGGGAGGGACATAGGGGTAGTCCAGACCCCACTCCAGAGCAACTTTGTGCTAAACTTCCCGCTTGAACCTGGAAAACCTGGGCAGTTCTCTTGGCATTTCTTTTCCTGGCAGGACACAAGCATTGGGGGACCTCTTGACCCACTGCTTAAATTTAGCTGCTCTGGTCTGGGTGGTGGAGGGTCTGTCAAAGAAAATCTTTTGCACACTGATCAGGGTTCCTGCAGCTTCTTGGATTCCCTCAGCAGGATCTGGTACATCTAACACCTCGGACTGGATCTCCTCCTGAACCGGGGAGACTCCCATCTCCCACTCTTCATCCGAGCTACAGTGTGATGACCAATCTGCTATCTCATCTTCCAAGGGCCCGAATTCAGCTTTCAGTCTGGGGGAACCCCAATTTATGATCCTGTCTCCGCTTTTCCCTTTTGGCTCACCTGAGGGCACATCTCCCTCCTGCACTTCCAGGTGGTGTCAGCAGAGCACATAATAGCAGCTGGCATTTCAGGGACATTATCTGGTTTCTGCTGGGCAGTACATACAGTTACCAGGTCCCTGACCAGGCTGCAGGCCACAGCAGATCTCTCTCTTCCCCCATGTCACTGGTCTTCGCAGGGGAGTCACCGGGCTCAGACTCGACCACGCCTTGCTCAGATGATCCAAGGCCCGCTTTGGCCTTCCAGGGCCTCTGCGGCTGCAGTTTGCACAGTCCTGATTGCAGGTCCACACTGTAGTAATGTGGCCCTGCTGGCTGTATACTAGCCTGGTAAGTGGCTCGTAGCAGTGCCCGCACCGGATCCAGACACTGACCACTGTGGTCGGTATCCGGCATTCTGGACACAGCAAGCACAGTCGCTCCATCCTCTTGATCATCCCGAGGGTGAATAACCTGCTATGCTCCAACCTGACACCGGTGTCCTCCAGCATCCGCTCCTGCAGATCAGGCAACCAGGTTAGCGCTGAAAACACACAAGCACACTCAGCCATCTTGCTTCTCTCTGCTAGCAGGGTACACTGTTTTTTCTCTGGGACATAGCTCCACCCCCAGGCTTCCAGATGAGCTGTCACCCGCAGAACTAGTAAGCAGGTCTCTTCCTGTGCGCTAGGCTGTAACCCCTCGTTAGCTGTACTGAAATTTGCAGGCTTTCTGATGCTTGCAGAACTTGTACGGACATGCCGCTCGGCACCGACTGTGCCCGAGCAACTGGGAGCAGGTGGCCGCTGACTTGCATGGTGGTTGCCGGTAGCAACAATAAAGTTTTTAGCCCATGTCTCCCTGTAGGGAACATACTCAGAACAGTTGCACCCACAGGCACCCGCTGGCTTACCACGATAATCCCGGGCAACAGTAGACATCTCCAGGCACACTTTACTGTATAAAGCAGGAGTTTGAAGCAGATCGCTGGACATATTTGTAATCCAATGTGCGCGGTCACCTGCCATGGTTGCCTCGGGTGACAGCACATGGTAAAAGTTCACTGAATAGCAGGTTTGAGCACAAGTATCCATCCCAGCCACGCTTGGGGCAACTGGGTAAGCAGGGCAGCAATATATTGGCAGGCATCTCCTGCTGGTTGCTATGGACCAAAGCACTTGGGTTTTACAACAGTCACAAAACCTGATTATTATTGTGCAACGTTGGAGATTAATTAATGTGCTGTGCTTGGGGTTTATTATTGTGCCAAGCTGATGGTTAACTATTGTGCTGTGCTTGGGGCTAATTATTGTGCCAGGCTGGGGGTCAATTATTGTGCCGTGCTGTGAGTTAATTATTCTGTCGTTCTGGGTGTTTATTTTTTTTCTGTGTCGGTGGTTAATTATTATGCCATACTAGGGGCTTTGGCTGGCCCTGACACTTGCCTGGTTTTATCATTGCTGGTCCCATTTTGGCTTATTTTACTCCAACAATCTCTTTGGTGTGAGCCAAGGCCATATTTTGTCTATACAAAGGGGAAAAGGTGACACACAATAGGCCATAGATCCTATAGAAACACCTACTTTTGGCCACACCCACTTTTGGCCACGCATACAAGAGCATGGCATGTGGTGTGCTGTGTGCTCTGCATTTACTTATACTCCCAGCACCAACACAGCACCCCCAAAACATTGTCTGAAGTCACCCCTGTACAAAACCCACCCTCTCTCTCCTCATTTTTATTACATAGATGGAAAGTCTTTAGTAGCTCATAGAAGACAACTGGGAAGGCAGATAAGATTTTTGAGATTTCAGTTCAGAAGAGGCAGAGTGCACAGAAATGTATGAGCTCACTGGTTCAACAGGTTTTGTTTTTTTGTTTTTCAGAAATACCAAAATGCGTTTATTATAGTTAACAGACCAAAAAGGAGCAAATAAAAAGTTTATTGTTAGGGTTTGCATACACTTAAAATGTACCAATGTCAATAAAAATTCATTGTTTGCCTACATTTTACATAGCTGTAAGTTCTCGCTATAAAACAATATAAATGTTAATGTTAATGACTTCATACAATACCCATTCATTTAGATTAAGCCAGGTTATTGGATTGGTACTGAACGGCACAAATGTTCAGCACAATTCAATTACATTTTACAGGATGAATGAAAGAATAGATTGCGGACTTTATAGGTTTATTGATCTAGTCCATGAATGGAATTTTAAACATTCTCCACAGAAATGTGCAACTTTGCCACATACACCTTTGTGAAATAGCTTCTTGAAAATCACAGACCACAAATTTCAGATATAGTTTTGCAATGTATATAGTGCTTTTTTTTGTTTTTTTTAATCTGTGCCTGTATTTTGTGCCTGAGTTAACCCTTCATAACATAGACCACTGTTCCATTATGTTTTAGACCTTAGTCCACAATCACATTGTGCAATTTAATGTGCGTTGCTTGATATGCAATCATGCATGATAAAAGGATTTCCATTTTTTTGCGGAGGGTCCATTCACACCCATACGCTGTGCTGCCATGCATCAACATGCATTTTTGTCCCCATAGACTTCAATGGCAGTGCACAAAATATGCATACAAATGCAGAAGCAAAGGTGTGAACTTAACTTTGGTGCTAGAACATTATACTGAACCCTTATTTCCAAAATGTGCCTTGATTAAAACTGTCCTTACAATGTGCGAATTTCAGTCAAGCTTTGTGGGTGGTCCTATCAGACCCTTACCAAGTTACCACTCAACATCCTTTCAAAGGAGGCGGGTGGAAAATGCTCAGTCAAACAGTGGCTGAGAATAAGAAACCTGTGTAAGAAGCAGCTGAGCTGCTATGAATTTGTTTCTGGCTCTCAGGTAGTACTGCATGTCACATTCAAAAAGAACTGTAAATGTACATAACCGGACATTGAATAAGCCTAAAAATAACACTTAGAGCATATGTAAAAAAAAAAAAAAAATCGCAATGCGGACAATTTTTTTAGCATTAGCATGGAAACAACAAATTATCATTGTATTTGTCAGAGAATGACTACCAGACGTTTGGCTAACAGAAATGCGCATGCACACAGAATCCTTGGCACGATGGTATCTACGCATGCCCATACGCACAGGAATGCACGCGGGTGTGCACGCACGGGCGCGCACTCAATGCATGTTGGTGCCAGATGTACTAGTTAAGGGAGCTCCTGCTCATGCTACAGTGCTGACTGGTCTTCCAGCTGTTCCCTGTGTCCTGCAATTACTCTGCTTGTTCCCTTGTTGCTGACCCAGCTTGCCTCTGACCTGAACTTAAATCCTGCTTCTACTCTGTCGGCAGCTCTTGACCTCGGCTCCGTTCTTAACCACATGTCTTTCTTATGACTCGGTACCTCGCTGCCCACCTGCTTCTGACCTCAGTTATCCCTGTGACAACGCTGCTTTTCCCAGCTCTCACATCTGGTTTAAGTGCCTATTGGGCTGTCATCTGTATCAGCTCTGCTCATCACAGCGAGTTCCTCTCTCAAGCCTGCAGGGAGCTCTGACAAGCCTCGCACCTGGAACCCGCACAGTGTTGCCAACCGTCAGTATTTTTACTGGCAGCCAGTAAAAAACAGGCAATTTTCTCCTGCCAGTAAATGCCAGTAAAAGGAAAAAGTTGCCAGTAAAAAATATGGTTGTTATGTTCAGTTCAGTCCAGAGCCGGCCAAAACCATCCAAATCCCTGCTACAGTGTGTTCGGCAGCTCTGGTGGAGGTGGTGTCCAAGCGTGTCATGTGATATCATGGTGCAAGGCAGCCAAGCAGAGCGGCCAAAGCCTTGTGTGTGGGTCTGCAGGACAGGAGCAGGGCAGGTCGGGAGTGGGACTGTCAGTGCTGTTTAGACTGGAGTGGACTGAAGGGACCAACTTCATGTGTGTGTGAAATTTTGGGTGTGGTGTCAGTGAATTTCAATCTGGTAGGTTGGCAACACTGAACGCACAGCTTGTGTGGAGTGCCCCTTTACCTTCGGCTGGATCTCATGCACAGCTACTGTTCTTGACCTTATGTTCTGCCAGCCTGCCAGGGTTTGCATCTCATGCTGCAAGCACTCCTATAAACACCTGTTATAACACTCGTGTTATTCCTGTCCCTCAGTACCCTCTGTTCCACCTTCAGGAGGACTTGGGCTGGAGATACAAGAGATACATTTTAGTCCCCGATCAGGTACGTGACAGTATTGTTTGTAATATGGTTATCGCCTATGATCTTCAGCTCAATCTAGAGGCCATAATGCAGTATTTATCTCACATACCTCAATTTCCCAAAAACGCATTATGGCCACTAGATGGAGCTGTTACTCATAGGAGATAATCATATTACAAACAATACAGTGGTAATTCACTGTGCCTGTGCGATTGGTGAAGACATCCACATGGCACATTTTTTATACATAGAACCGTTGTACTGAAATTACTAATTTATTTATTGCATGTTTATGTACTCAAAATGAATCCTATTTCTTGAACATCTGTCTTCTAAAAGGCTGCTAGGTGTGCCTTGCAGCTGCAAAATTTCAATTATTTTTTCAATCTTGTTACCACTTTGTTAGCCGTTTCAGTTGTCAGTCAACTGGCAAAGTCAGTGGAAAATCAGAAAAAAGGATTTAGTTCATTTGCATTGTGGGCAGTGTTGTCAAGGCTAACCTGTATAAGATGTAAAAGAAGAAAGAAAGAAATAGGGATGTGTAAATGCATGGAGAAACAACTAAAATTATATTTTTGTACTTATTTGGATGACCTCACTCGGGTTATGTTGATGAGGGCAATGAAAATCTCCACTAAAATTTAATGACAGTGTATTCTCTTCCTAAATTGGACTGTGTTAACTCCATTATCTTCATAAATGTTAGCAAGAAGTTTTTTTTTATAATTTTAAAGTGATTGTATAGTCTATTTTTTTTTCCTATAAAAATAATAAACATGTTATACTTACCTGCTCTGTTGCAGTGGATTTTCACAGAGCAGCCCAGATCCTCCTCTTCTCGGGTCCCTCTCTTCCCTGATTGGCTAGCTGATTTGATTGACAGCAGAGGGGGCCAATAGTGTCTCAGCCAATCAGGAAGGAGAATCTCGGATGGCTGAGACACTCATGGACATCGCTGGACAGAGATGGACCTCAGGTAAGTGTTAGGAGGGCTGAGGGGGGCTGCTGCACACATAAGGATTTTTTATTTTAATGCATAGAATGCATTAAGATAAAAAAAACTTCTGCCTTTACAACCCCTTTAAAGTGTTACTAAACCTAAAATAATTTTTTTACCTTATGCATTGTTTGCATTAAGGTAAAAAAACATTTTTAGTTCCTCTGCTTAGTTCCTCTGCTGTGCACGGTTGCATCTATTCTCCCCTCTTTTCCTCTTTACACTGCATTCAAGCAGCAGCAGGAGCCATTGACTCTTGCTGCTGTAAATCAGATGCAGTAAAGAGGAAGTGGGGGGTGGGCCTAAGTCCCGCTGTGTAAGTCTATGGAGTGCAGCTCCATAGACACTCAAGTCAGGATCGCGCAGACCATGCTCGCCCCATAGCCAGTGCCTGGCTATGGTAGTCCTTAAATCGGTGTTCCACCCATTTAATAGTCAGCAGCTACAAAAAGTGTAGCTGCTGACTTTTAATAAACAGACACTCACCTTTCCCGCCGCCCAGCGATGCGGCCGCCCAAAGCCTCGCTTCTTTCCCCCTGTGGCTTCAAAGCTGGGTGCGCACTGCGCATGCACGTTATGAATGGCCGGGCAATCTTCTGGGACCTGTGACATGTCCCAGAACATTGCAGGGAGGGAGGGGGTAGAGGTGAACTTCCTTCAGGTGCCGCGGTGCCAGGATAGGAAGTAGGAGCTGGGAACCTGTGTAAACTAGGTACCCCCCCCCCCCCCCCTCAAAAAAATGAGATGCCAAATGTGGCATGTCAGGGGGTCAGGAGTACTTAAAGCGGAAGTTCCATTTTTAAAGAAGAAGAGGAGCCAAGATCACCGCCGGGGACCCGAGAAGAGGAAGATCGGGCCACTATGTGCAATACCACTGCACAGAGCGGGTAAGTCCCTTGCAGAGTAGCACGAGCATCAGGAGCGTGCGGCATCGCCTCGTACAATTACATGTTAACTGCACCTGCGCGGTGTAGAGTTCACTCAGAGCTGTTTAGGTTCGGCAATTTTCGGAAGCTCCGTAGTCCTTCGTACTGCGCAAGACCTGCGCCTGCGCAGTACAGGGGGTCCTTATCCGACGGGGGAACTTTTTCGGCAGGACACCGGAATTACACTACTGCCATCTAGTGGCGGTAGATGTAATTGGGGTAACTAAGCCAAAGTAATGGGAACTGAGTTATCATGAGGGGAAAAGTAATCAGTTAGATTACTCGTTACCCTCTAAAGTAACTGCGTTAGGTAACTCAGTTTATTTTAACTCAGTTACTTACATCACTGTCCACCAATATATATGTATGTGGAGGCCACACATCATAATCAAGGAGTGCCTTGCAAGCGTGTTCCTATTGCACTTGAACCACTGCAATATTGACAGCAATTACTAAATGTAGTTAGTGAAAAAAGGTAACTAAGTGTACAGGTGGCAGACATGTTACTGCAAGGGTATAAAACAGAATCCCCAGAACTCAGCCCAGCTAAATGCCAGTATCAATTGCTACATCAATTTTTATACAGTTATTTTAAGCTGTTCATTTTATAACCTGCAATAACAGATGACAGAAAACGTATTACTGGCTGTTATGGGCAAAACAGACACTTTTTTTCTTACCGTTTTAGTACATAATTATTAATGCAAATTACTCAAACAACCTGGCTGATTTTTACAATGTCATTACAGAAAATGAATGATAAGGTCGTGCTATAAAATGGTCAAGCATTTAACATCAAGATAAAACATTACATAGAACAATTAATATAAAAATATAATAAACCCTGTAAAACATCTTTTGATTGTTTTCTGCCTTGCCTGTTTTCTTGGATTATTTCCTAAGCCTTTTAAGAACAAATTACAGTCCAAGTATCTGGTGAACTTGCACATGACTTTTGACTGTACTTTGCAGTATCAATATATCTTAATTTATTATAAATAGATTACTTAGAAAGAACAACAAAGCATTCCTCATCCAAACAGCTATGAAAGGGCAGCGCATTACTGGCATTCTAGAGAAATGCTGAGCAGGCACGTAGGAAGTGGTGGAGATTGAAAAGCAGATTTGTATAAGAAAACAATGTGCGATAAAATGAATATGGAGTTAATCTCTGGCCCACTGTCTGCTGAGAATACCTATGTAGGAGTAATGTCTGTTACATAAGGCAATATTACCTCCCCAGGGGATGGGAGCGGGCTGGTATAACATTTCTTCTCATGATGTTTTAAGAGTTTACATAGTTGACCTGTAGCTTGACCCTTTCCCTGAAATTAGTGGAAATAAAAATGATTAAATGTACCATCTAAACTTATAAAAGTAAGGTTATGGGGAGGTCAGGACAGTACATCTATAATAGGTTATGCTGCTTCCAGAGCCTAATTTAGTCATCCCAGATTTTTTGACAAAGTGGTCACATTTATCAAACCCAAGAACAAATTTTTGATATATTGCATCTTACAAGTGCTTAGATGTGGTGGCTGCATTTTCTTCTTTAGGCTATTTTGCTTTTTTTTCACCTGCTGGTTCTACAAATAACACACTATATGTTGTAGGGTGTCACTGCCCACTTATCATACTGTATTTATGGAGGAGCAACGTTGTCACCCTATAACAGGACTACAGAACACTTCCCCTGCTCCTCTTCAACATAGAAGTTTCAATGGTATACCTAACAGACCAAGTATAGGGTTAGGGTTAACAGTCTAACTGCTAATCGCTTCTCTGACTTTTGGCTGCGATCTTTGTGTCATGGTTGGAGGGTTTTGACTGAAGGCACCAATCCCACTTGGCCTTGGGGTGTTTCCATTATTGGTACACCCCATGCTGATATTGTGTGGGACGCTGCTAGAGGTCACAAGAGGGTGATTGTGGTGCTTTGCATCACTATAGTGGGTCGAGGTCTGCACGATTCGCTGCGATTTCTGGTCAAGCCAGATGCGAAATAGATGGTGACATTAAGGATGGTCGTTGTGGAGCTTCTGATGGATGTCTTTGATGTCAAGGTAAGAGGCAAAGGTAAAGAAAAGTTAGCTCTTGGAGCCAGGGCCACTGATAGGGCAGTACAACCAGCCCTGTTGTACTGGGCCGCCCCCATCAGCTACACGGTGGGGCCTAGGCATCTTACAGTTCGTTCCTGCATTTAAAAAAAAAAAAAACATTTTCTAAACTCCTCTCCCGCTCCTACTTGCTTACAGAGGGGGATTATATCATTTTCCAGGAGGGGAGTGCAGGTGCAGCGGAGGGACTATTTCTTTATTTTCGGGCACATGTACATCATGCTGCATCACTATTCTATTAGTCCTGGCTGGCTGAGTGATACAGTGATTCTCCGTTCGTCTCCCGGCTACAGTCCTGAGGAGATATGAAGTTGAGCTGCTGACAGGGGAGAGCAGGAGGACAGCGTGGCTGCAATGGACACAGTGAGTGGAGAATAGAGGCTAGAATGCTCACTGTGTCTTATCATGTATCTCACAGCAGGTTATCAGCATTACAATTATCACACAGGTAGCACAATAAGCAGGTGCTCCATCATGGCTCTAGGTCAGGTCACGTTGGTTTTAGGTGCTGACTTTGTTATGGCTGTGCTTTGTTACAGTCTGTTACATACAGTACAGCCATAAGTTAACAAAGTCAGCACCCAAAAGCAATGTGACCTGACCTAGAGCCATGATGGAGCACCTACTGTGCTGCCTGTGTGATTATCATAATGCTGATGATCATAAGAAACGGTGAGATGCTACTTTACACTTCATTTGGTCCCCAAACCAATCCCCTTTAACTGCTTCCCATCCAGCGACGTACCAGTACATCGCTGGAATGTAAGGATGATATCTTGGTCATCGCTACAGCAATGATCAAGATATCATTTTTAGCCCCAGCAATTCTGCACAAAGTAAAAGTAATCCTAGTGGCTAAGAAGCCACTGGATTACTTTTACAGGCAGTGGAAGGGGGTCCCATCACCACCTTTACTGCTTTTAAGATGTGACCAATAGAATGCGGTTCCGGGGACACAGTGAGAGGGGTGGATGTTGTTCCTCCCACTGTGTGACGCCAGAAACCGGAAGTGAAGAGGATTTTGTCACTGCCGGTTTCGGGCTCAAGTAAAGAAGCCATCACCGGCTTGAACAAGCATCTAATAAAACTGATCTTGGTTTGATCAGATGCTTTGGAGGCCAGAGGACAGATATGGAGTCTAAAAGACCTCATATCTCTCCATAAAAAGGACCTGTCATGGCCCATGCTATCACAAGCAATGTTGTTCATCAAATGTAAAGATACAGTGTAAGATTTTCTTTTTTTTTATTTGTAATAAAATACAATTTAAAATAAATTTAAACTGCCCCCACTCCTTCATGCTTATTAATTGCAAACGCATGCATTGGTTCCACACGCATATGTAAATGGCAACAAACCTGCATTTTGTTTCAAGCCAGGATCAGGGGCGGGGCCAGGGGTGGGGTCAAGGGCGTGGTTGAAGGGGGCCCCTTCAGATAGGCTGTATGGGGCCCCATGATTTCTAACAGAGGCCCTGCTTGGAGCTGTTTGAGGTTCAACCCTTGTTCATGCAGGAGGAGAAGGTGATTACGGCCCATCTTTAGAATCCCTTTGCAGATCAGGCTTTAGTGTGGGCTTTCCTTAAGACATACTGTGAAGACCTAAGAGGAGGAGGAAAAGTGTTAAATAAGTACGGTATTTGGTCAGGGGAGGTTTTTTGGGCATTTTAGGAAGGATGATGGATGTATTGGTGGAGTGAGGAGACCCCTGGCTGTCTTTACTATTGGAGGGGAGAGGGGTATTCTCTTCTATCCTGGACAGCCAAAGTACTGCCGAAGGTGTTTTAAATATGGGCATATGAGCACTGACTGTTATGAGGGAGTAGTGTGTCGCTTTTGTAATCAGGCAGGACATGCTGCAAGTGACTGTACTGAATCCAAAGTTTGTGACATCTGTAGAAGAGCAGGCCATTTTGGGAGACAGTGCAGTGAATATCATGAAGCAAAAGAAACTTTTGCGGACATTGTGTCGCGTGAGACGATTCGACGGGTGCTTAATGCTAAGGGAAAGTCTTGGCTGAGGCATGATGGTGGTGTAGGGAGAGGGACCAGGAGGGACCCACGGAAGTAAATAATGATGCAGCCCCATCTGGTGTGCCCCGTCCAGCCATGGCTGAGGAGGCTGAGCCTGGAAGTGAGGGGGTTTCCAGTTGATGGACTGGGTAGTGCTTCGGCTTCTACTGTTGGAGTGGAGGTTGGAGTGGCCGGCTCTGAAACTGGGGACCCTTCACTGGGCGTAAAAAAAGAAAGAGTAGCACCTGGAGCTTCTGGAGAAGGAGAGGAGGAGTTTATGCAGCAGGATGACATGTCAGAAGAAGTTGGAGGGACAAGTGGGGCAGAAACCTTGGTCTCTGGGTCAGGGCGGATTGTGTCCCGGCTGATTGGGGATCTGTCGGATAGTGAGAAAGAGATGGATGAAGCAGATGAGCAAGAAAAGGTAGAAGATTTGGAGTGTGGACAGCGCTTTGTGCCTTCGACAGTGGAGGGGGACGAGTTTTCTGGTAAAAAAGCCAGGATTGAAGGAGTGGACTCTGAGCCTCTGAGCCTGGGTTCACATGTGCTGTGCGAATTGAAGCTCAGGTTTCCCTGCGAACAGAAAACTCAGTTGTTCATCGTTTCATGTCCGTTTTTGCTCAGTATCAGCTCAGGATTGCCACAGTATCAGCTCAGGATTGCCACAGTATCAGCTCAGGATTGCATCAGTATTTTATCCTGTTCACACATCTGCGAATCAGATGCGTGTCCATAGAAGATAAGGGGCCTGAATTCGCACCTGAGCCGGACCGCACTGCCTAGAAAACGCACGCGTTTTTTTGTGCAATGCGGAGTGCGAATGCACCGCAGATATGTGAACCAGCCTCATTAAAGAGGGAGTCCACCTGAAAAAAATGTATTAAAAGTCAGCAGCTACAAATACTGCAGCTGCTGACTTTTAATAATCGGACACTTACCTGTCCCAGGGTCCAGAGATGCGGAGGAACTAGGTCCCGCCTCGTTCCCCGCTCCGCTCGCGGCGCCGGCATTCTTACTGCGTGAGCGGCGCCGTGAGCCGTGATACGGCGCTCAGTCATCTGGGACACGTGACAGGTCCCAGATGACTGTGCGCCACCGAGGGGAAGTGATGTCAGTGCCCGGGCACTGAAGGTGGCAGACCCCCTAGCAACAGGCATTTAGAGGTGAGTAAAACCTTTTTTTTTCCAATTATTTTATTTATTTATTTTTTTTGGTGGCAACACCACTTTAATATTAATGTATTTTGAAATGTTCTGCGAATTGGATGCGGTGTAAGCTGTATCTAATTCGCATAGGTGTGAATGGGGGCTTAGAGTGGGGATGGGTCACTCCATATCGCCCTATCTGGGGACTTTGATCTAGAGTCCGCCAGTTCTCCTGGTCCTAAGAGAAGGCAGAGGGAAAGCCAGGATAAGCAAGGAAGAGGGGATAAGAGTACGGAATGACTTTCCTAAAGATTTACTATGGCTGAAAGAATTTTCTTCCTTTTTCCTTATGGCCTTAACCGTCAGTTATATAAATGTGAGGAGTGTGAGGTCTGGTTGGCAGCGGGCTGCTGTTTTTGACAGCCTGTCAGAATGTAAGGCAGATGTTTTGTGCCTGCAAGAATGTGGAGTGGAGAGGGTTCCAGGGCCTCATGAATGGAGGCATGGGGGGAGTGCATGGTCTCCAGCTTGTGTAACAAGATTTGAAGGTGTGGGGGTGCTTATTAAAAACCTGCAGGTGGTGATAGTGTCACAAGAGGTGATTGTGTCGGGAAGACTGTTACTGGTTGTGCTGGAATATGTGGGGTGTAGATTCAGACTCTTTAATTGCTACGCTCCTGCAGATAAACGAGATAGAAATGAACTTCTTAGTACTATGAAGTTACATTTACCTGGGAGGACTCCTATGATTATATCACGGGATTTTAATTGCATTAGGAAAGCAAGTGATAGAAGTGGTGCTGGAGAGGAGGGTATGCTGGATTCTTCATTCAGGCTATTAATTGAGATGCAAAATGTGAAAAAATGATTGCGCTAACCAGTGAGAGGGTGAACAAATACAGCTGCTACATACGAATGTGGCAAAAATTCATAAGCCTTTTTAAAAAAGAACCTGGAGCACTGTTCTCCTTCCTCCATTTCTTGCACTTTCGCACTAAATATAATTTGTTTCCCTTTTTCCTGTAGGAAACGGCTCCTCTCCTCCCGCACCTTCTCCAACTCCTCCTCCACCTCCACAACCATTTTTTTACACCTTAATAGCAAGTGCAATCTCTACACCAGGGCCCTTTCTCTCTCCCTCCTTTGCCTTGCTCTTTCTACTCCTGCTTTCTTGAAGAAGCCACTTATCTGTACCTTGGCCCAGTCCCACCACTGTAGTATTCCTTCAATTTCAATTTCCACAACCCTCTCCAGAAAGCAACCCCCTCCTCCAACACAAAGGTACAAGAGACCATCTTATGGTCAGAAAACACAAAAGGCCTAGTACCATAGCTCTTCACTGCCACAAATTCGGATAAGAAAAAAAGAATCTATCCGTGCCCCGGTCAGAAAGGTCAGAAAGGTAAGTATAAGAGGTACCACTCCCCTCTCTTTCCACTAATGCATCCTTTAGCCTCAAATCAGCCACCATCTCATTTAATAGGGATGTGGAAATGTTGTGCTAAAAAATGAAAAACAGTGATAATAAAACACTGACAACTCATATCTACAACATTCTGAGTCCCATCAGTGAATGAATGAAAGAACTAGTCCCAGGTAGGCCAGTCCAAACAGAAGACGAGATCCACACCGGCGGAATAGTTGTTCTCATATGGAAACAGATGGTGGGTTGTGTATGTACAACATCCAAGCAAGTATAGCATCCAATGTAAGATAAGATTGAATGCTCTTACTAGAAACAATGGACCTGGATGTCGGTGACACCAGGTTAATCAGGCATGGATATCAGGATCATCGGATCCACAGGAATGCTCCAAGAGGTCCAGACGGGTCCAGGGATCGATCAATGAAGTCTCGATAACACCAACAGCCATAGAGAAGTTGTTGACCAGGAAGGAAGGCCAAAAAAACTTACATCCAAAGAGATATGGAAAGAAAAAAAGGGCTTCCAATGGTGCAGGTCAAAAAACAATAGGTTTTTATTTAAAAAAGAACAATATACAAAATAAAAATGTGATTACTGATAAAAAGCAATATGGGAAGCAGGGAAACCAATGCAATGCGTTTTGTCCTAATAGGACTTCTACTGGGGCATCTAACGGCTCCCCCATATTGCTCATATATATAAATATCCTAACAATTAGTAAAACCAAGCAAAAGGTCAATAGAAAAGTTAGCAATGACGGGGTCCATGATTGGAGGGGAACTGGTCACATGGGGATCTGAGTTCCAAGCCTCCATATAGGAACCAATCATAACACAGTCTTCGAAGGTATAAAACCATCCAAGACTGGTACCCGGAATTGAACCGCTAGATACGCGGTACAAACAACCTTAAAAAGCCTGCAAAAACGGGTATAGAACACATGACCGGCAAGGGCCAGTCATGATCAAACAAATAGATAAGTTCCTGGTGGCTCTCAAAGGGTTATATGCCGGTATGACTAGTCAGGTGCTGGTAAATGGTAAAGTGTCTGATCCCTTCGGAGTGAGTTCTGGAGTAAGACATGGAGCCCCTTTTGCGACACATGCAAAGAGATAAAAGTTTCTGGGGTTTTTTGTTCCGGGGGTATGGCGTAAGAGTGAGGTCCATGTGTTACATGAACGACATTACATTCCTTTGTTCTTCTTCAGTGGATTTGAGTAGCACTGAGCTGCAATTAAGACTGTTTGGGAGCATATCGAGCTTAAAGTCAATTGGAGTAAAAGCCAAGTGTGCGTTTTGAGTGGGACTTGTAGCTCAACACAGAAACTATTGAGATTCTGTTGGTTCAGCTTCAAAGGGATATAATGAGTCAGTGCAACGTCCAAAAGGTGGTAGGGAAAATATCCCAGAAGTTATAATTTTGGAAGTTGAGGCGCTTGATATTTCTGGGAAAGTGTTGGTGGTGAAGGCGGTGATACTGCCTCTTCTCTTATACACCAGCCTGATATCCCCGCCAAGTATGAAGTCCATTCAGAGTATTACTATGCTACTTTTTGTCTTCTTTTGGGGAGCAAAGATGGAGAGGGTGTCCTGTATCCTAGTAAAGAAAGAAGTGAAACTTGGGGGTACAACTTCCCAAACATTCAAAAATGTATTGGAATCCAGTTGTGTATAAGTCACTTTAAGATCTTTTCTGCCAATAGGAATGCTGCTAAACTAAATGTTGCTTTATTAACCGCTTGCCAACCAGCTGCCGTCATTATACTGCGGCAGGTCGGCACGATCCTGCGAACTGTCGTAGCTGTACGCCGGCCTTTAGATGGCTATAGCAGGCGCTGTGGGGGAACTGAATGTGCGTGGCCGCGATGACCACAAGCCATGCGCGATCGCAGGGAACGAGAGCTAGAACAGGGACGTGTGTGTGTAAACACACAAATCCCTGTTCTGTGAGGAGAGGAGAGACAAATCATGTCTCCTCCTCTAGTCAGTTCCTTCCCCCCACAGTTAGAAACACAAACGAGGGAACACATTTAACCCCTTGATCACCCCTAGTATTAACTCATCCCTGGCAGTGACATTTATACAGTAATCAGTGCATTTTTATAGCACTGATCGCTGTATACAAGTCAGTGGTCCCAAAAATGTGTCAAAAGTGTCTGATCTGTCTGCCGCAATGTTTGCAGAACTGCTAAAAATCGCTGATCACCGCCATTACTAGTAAAAAAAAAATAATAATAAAAATGCCATAAATCTATCCCATAGTTTGTAGATGCTATAACTTTTGCGCAAACCAATCAATATACGCTTATTGCGATTTTTTTTTTTTACCAAAAATATGTAGAAGAATATATATTGGCCAAAACTGATGAAGAAATTAGATTTTTTTAAAAACATTTTTGGGTATATTTATTACAACAAAAAGCAAAAAATATTGTTTTTTTTTTTTTTTTCTAAATTTCGCTCTTTTTTGTTTATAGCGCAAAAAATTATGATAGTGATCAAATACCCCCAAAAGAAAGCTCTATTTGTGGGGAAAATTGTCCATTAAATCGACACCGTATTGTGCCGTATCGCAAAAGATGGCCTGGTCATTAAGCAGGCAAATCTTCCGGTCTGTAAGTGGTTAACTTGTTCTAATAATAAACCTAAATTATGGTCAAGACTGTGGCTTGACTATAGCGTCAGGATTTTAAATGTTTATAAGTGTTTGATGAAAAATGTCCTCAATTAGCCAAAAACAGGCAGATCATAGATTATGATACATTTTGCCCTTCTCTCCTTTCCCTTTGTGATAGTTTTCCATCAACAGCAGAAATATAAGGTAGAGGAAACTATGTGACCCAAATAAAAAGAACATCTGCTGCCTAGATTTTAGTTTAGCAAAGCACTGACTTTGCAATTTACTGTCCATCGATTCACCAAATGTACATTGTATTAGCTGCCCGTATGCATAATTTAGTGATGTTATTGCTTTCCAATTAATATATTTTACTTCAAAAATATAAATCATCATAAAATTGGAGCCTATAGCATATGCTTTGGTATTTATAAATGAGCACTATAGCAGTGCCATGCCTCTCTATGTCTAGCTTGTGATAGGAGAAGCTGAACATAGGAATAATCTATATGCGTAATAATCTAGCTGTAAATGCGCTGCCCTGCTACTGTGTTTTAACTCAAATTTTGACAAACTATTAGCAATAATAAGTGATATTCTGTCCCTCGCTCTATAAATATATACCGTCTGTATGTCATTTGGAAAAGTGACTTACAGCAGGTTGTTTCACTCTATAACTTAAGGCAAATGTGACAAATGCAGCTATTTTAAATTGATAAAAGATTTGCACTGTCAGTATGTGGGAGTGCTGTGAATAATAATTTAAACTTTTCAGCTGGAGGAGTACTACAGGGATTGTTATTTTGCTGCATATCTTCATTATTAGCACTTTCCTGTAATACCCTTACGTGGCTGTCACTTAAAACTCAATTAAAGAAAGAGAGAATGGTCACAAAAATATTGCACTTCATAAAAGTATAGTCAACCCTTGACCAAAGATTTAAATTGGTTTTGCGCCATGACATTCGTGTAAAGTAGCGTATTTGCTTCTTACTCTTTTTTCACTTGATATCTGCTGTGCGATCTGGTCTAGCGCTGTCACAGGTTTGTGAGGTAGCTTCCTTTCCTAATTGGCAGCAACCTGTTCTGACACCAAGGACACTACCAAAAGTATAACTAAAGGTGAAACTTTTTTAAACTTTGGATAGAGTGGAGAGGGATTAGAATGCATGTCCATTTGTATTGTTGTCTGTGCCCCCATTATGGATATTCGCCTTCTCTATTTGTCCAGTTTACCATTATCTTTGAAAGTGAAAGTAAAAGAAAATCCCATATTTTGCGTTGTACCTAGAAAAGTAGTAGACAGTGGCGGCCCGTCCATTGGGGGCGCCCGGGCGCCGCCCCCCCCCCCCTCCTTGCAGTTAAAAAAAAAAAAAAAAAAAAAAGTTCAAAAAAAAAAAAAAAAAAATGTATTTAAACATGTCCCTTTAAGGGCGCCATGTCCCTTTAAGGGCGCACAGTGCAGTATGCACCGCTCTATCACCAATAGATAGATTCATGCATTGCATGAATCTATCTATTGGTCACCTCTGCCGCCCCCTATTCAGGTGTCCGGCCCCTGATCGGGCGCCGGGCATCTGAATTACAGTGGGGGGGGGTGTTGCTGGAAGCGCCCCTATTAGAGCTGTAAGCTCTAATAGGGGACCCTATTAGAGCGGTGTGCTCTAATAGGCTTCCCTAAGTGTAAACAGCGGGCGCACGGCCGTGCGTTCGCTGATTACACAGTATTGTGTTAGAGAAGCGAATACATCGCTTCCCTAACACAGACCCGCCTCTCAGCCAATCAGGTTGCCAGGTCTGTTACCTGTCACCTGATTGGCTGAAGTCACAGGCGCTGTGATTGGACGCTAGGCGTCCAATCACCTAGCGTCCAATCACAGCAGAAGAAGACAGGAGGAGCGCGGGAGAAGACATCCGACGGAGACACCGCTCGTCGCCTGACGCCGTCACCAGCTGCACACCGGGACAAGGTAAGTGCAGAGGGCAGGCAGGGGGCACAGTGGCAGCACTTAAGGGGCACAGTGGCAGAACTTGGGGCACAATGGAAGCACTTAAGGGGCACAATGGCAGCACTTAAGGGGCACAATAGCAGCACTTAAGGGGCACAATAGCAGCACTTAAGGGGCACAATGGCAGCACTTAAGGGGCACAATGGCAGCACTTAAGGGGCACAGTGGCAGAACTTAAGGGGCACAATGGCAGCACTTAAGGGGCACAATGGCAGCACTTAAGGGGCACAATGGCAGCACTTAAGGGGCACAATGGCAGAACTTGGGGCACAATGGCAGAACTTGTGGCAGAACTTGGGGCACAATGGCAGCACTTAAGGGGCACAATGGCAGCACTTAAGGGGCACAATGGCAGCACTTAAGGGGCACAATGGCAGCACTTAAGGGGCACAATGGCAGCACTTAAGGGGCACAATGGCAGCACTTAAGGGGCACAGTGGCAGCACTTAAGGGGCACAGTGGCAGCACTTAAGGGGCACAATGGCAGCACTTAAGGGGCACAATGGCAGCACTTAAGGGGCACAGTGGCAGAACTTGGGGCACAGTGGCAGAACTTGGGGCACAGTGGCAGAACTTGGGGCACAGTGGCAGCGTTTGATGGGCACAGTGGCAGCGTTTGATGGGCACAGTGGCAGCGTTTAATGGGCACAGTGGCAGCGTTTGATGGCACAGTGAGGCTGTTTGTTTGCGCCCCCCCCAAAAATTTTGAGCACCAGCCGCCACTGGTAGTAGAGGGGAAATCTTCCAATGGGGACATTAGTTCTTGCGACCTGGGGGTCCCCAAGGAATTCCCTAATTTGCAGGGATTTCCTCTCACTTCCTGTTTGGCTATGGGACGGAAAGTGAAGGGAAATCTACGCAAAGAGATACAGATAGTGAAAAAAATCTGACAGGGGTTATAACCCTCCCTTTACTCTGTCCAAAATGAAAAAAAAGGTTTTGCCAATAGTTCTACGTTAGAGTGCATCTTCAATCAATGTTGGATAGATAAGGTTTAGACCCTCTGGCAGTTTTTTTTTTCTTTCAGCTTTTTATCGGATTTTCACTCACTTTTTGGTGTGTCTTCACAACAGGATGTGAAGGGAAATCCATGCAACATCATGCAGACAGCAAAAAATATCAGAAAAAATTATAATTCAGGGCAATTCATAAAGACTGTCTATTACACTCTTTAGAATTCCACCGTGCCTCCAATAACTGTTAGCATCAATAGTAATGAAGCTGACAACTAGTGACAAATGTGGAGGGGGTAGCAAAGGCAAACATGGCACCTGCGCGCCACCAAGAAACCTCATACAAACTTTTGATAAACTGGTATAATACATCTTCTAAAATTCATAAATGGTCCCCCATGGCTTCAAATGTTTGCTGGAGATGCAATGGGACCAGAGGAACCGCATAACACATTTGGTGGGAATGCGACCTTATACATCCATTTTGGAAAAAGGTTTGTGAGATCATTAAAAATATTACCGAAACTTCAATTCAACTAATGGCAGCATGTTGCCTATTACACATTACTAAAGGTCCAATGAAAAAATATAAGCGATCCCTAACAAGATTTTTACTCACTGCTGCAAAAGCCCTAATACCCAGGCATTGGAAATCCACCAAAACTCCCACTATTAAAGAATGGCTCCTCAACGTACAGGATATGTATGGTATGGAGGAAATACGGGCTACACTGCTCGAAAATATAGAAAAGTGTAACACATTATGGAGAGTATGGGTGGTTTACAGATATTCTGACGAATTTAAGATATACAGATACCTGAATTACTGGTGTAGTCCCAGCAATCACAATATGTCTATCCTTCTCTTTTTCATCCTCTTACTTTTTTTATTCTATTTGGACTATCTTTTGTCCTACACTCATCTTGGTAAAAATGTGAAGTTACCATGATTAACACTACAATTTAATTATATCTTTTTTTAGTTTTATGCATTTTATAGATAAGTATGCCTGTGCGGGGCTCCCAGTCATGATTGGGAAAACCAACAAGGTTACAATCTTTAATTACTAAGTGTTAATGCATAAATGTTTTATATTGTTAGTAGAGCACTACATATTAAGCTCTTACGAAATGTTATGTAATTCAACGCAAAATGTATCATTAAGACTTTTTATGTTATTGTAATGATTCATTGTATTTCAATAAAAATTGTATTGAGAAAAAAAACATGGCACCTGCTACACATCGTACAGAGACAGGCACTCTGCCTGTCTCTGTATGCCAGCCTACAGATGGTTTTAGTTACTTCCAGTTTGTTATCTACAGTATGAACTGGAGGTAATTATTTTTTAATTTGATACAGTAATAGCACGACTTTGTAAAAGTAGAGCTACCTTAGAAACCACTTGAACTGCATCCTTTGGCAAAGCTACTGTAACGGGCAGCAGGCCTTTTTGAATCTGGCACAGGCCACACAGATCATACTGCCAGATACGTTATAGTATTCCCTGAATTTTTTTTTTTTTATTATTGATATGAGACTCCAGTAAACTTTCCTTCTGGAACACTTATGGCTTTTCTCTTCATTCGTTTTTTTGCAGTTCACCACTTAGCCAGTCACCCACCCCTTAAAATGGGTTACATGAGGTCTGTGTGGTGTCATTTGATGTATTACAAGCATAAAAACCATCCAACAGGGTTTCCAAACATTGGCCTTATGTAAAAATAAGTATTATTTGTAGCACCCTTCGCTAGTTAGGTTGTTAGGCTAAATTTGTTTTTTGGCCTCACTGTAGTCAGTGGAGCAATGATCTATTTCTGTCTGGTTGGGCTTCCAGAATATAGGGCAAGGATGATCAAATATTCAGCTTTGAATATTTATCATGCCTCAGCCAATCCCTGGAAGGGGGCACCAAAAAGGTGGCTGAGGAGGTGATAAATGTTTGGGGCGGGTTCCACTACCTATGGAAACTGTGTGGCAGTCAGCTCCTGAGGCATTGTGAGTAAGACCTACTGTAGGGCTTTCATGTGTGTCTGCAGCTATAAGGATTTGTGCTAGAGATTTGTCCTCCTATTTATCATTTTGGAATATCCTGAACCCCTCTTCTGTTTCAAGTTATCCAGCAAAAAATTGTAAAAAGACATACCCTAGACTGAGTCTGTATTGTCAGTGTGCATGGAACTGTGCTTGTGACTGGTAGCTTCTGTTCTATTGTGGGAGAACCTACATATTCTCAGTGGCCCCTCCAGGGGTAAGCGCTACATAAAAAGAAGATAGGAACCTGTTGAGGATTCAAGGTAAGACAAAACAGCCACTCCACAGGGATATTAAAATGGTCAGTTTTGTTAAACTTAATATTGAGATATGGCTCATAGGAAATAATAGGCACCATGATACACTGTTAAAATGAGTAAAGAATAGTTGGCAGATGAAGAGTCAAACAGAATTCTGTGTTTAAGACATCAGAGTCAACCAGGGTTACCTTCTTATCCCTCTAATACATGACAATTTAAATTAGACACGTCCTGTGGTTGACTGTAGGCAGTTTTTATTTTGTATTAATTAGCCACAGAAGCTGCATCATTAACATATGCTAGTAATTAGAAGCATCGGCAGGTAATCCCATGTACAATAACGGAATGTCTGAAGTACTGCTAGAGAAGAAAGTTAATTAGACAGTACGAAGAGTTGAGGGGAAATGAAGACAATAAATACATTTTAACTATTTAGGTGTGAAACAGCTCAGAGGTGTAACGTCTGTTGGCTAAGATTTTTAATGGGTGTCTTAATTGTTAAAAACAATATATTCTGCACTACAAAATAATGAGAAATCTCTATGGTGCTATAGAAATTGATTACCAAACACACACAGTCCCAGCTTCAAACAATGAAACATTGCACACACAAATGAATAATTGTTACAATCCTTGTACACAAAGAGTGACGGCTTCTGGAATATCAAACTTGATAGTTTTCTTCGATTGTAGCAACGTGAAAGGATTCTCATCTTCCAAAGACCCCCAACATGCCCAGAACAGTATGTTAGGTAAAATATTCCAGTCCTAAGAAAATAAGGAACCCTGGGAACATAGTGAGTGGAATAGTATCCAGAGGTTTTACCAACCTTTCTGAAAATCTACTTTAGCTGTATTTACAGTTAACAATGTGCAGATAGTCTAACACTAAAAATGAATATTTACCTTCATAACACTTACCCCTCATAGTGAAAGTATTTCTCAGCGATGGCTATTTGGAAAAAAATGTTTAAACTATACAAAAAAATCTGACCAATGCAAGCACCCTGAGGGCGTTCTGGAAAAAGGAAAAAAATATTTGGTTAGGTTAGGAGGGTTGGATGCAAATAGGGGGTTTTATAAAATGACAAATGAAACCCTCCTAACTAGCGTTAAATCGGGGGGGGGGGGGTTGGTGACGCTTTAGGTTAATAGATATTAATATAAAGGGAGGGAGAAGATGAGGGATGAAAGACATGTCGAAGGGAGGGGGGCGGGGGCTGTTCAGATCTTCCCTCCTCATTAGATAAGTGTTGCATATGGGGCAAATATATCGCTTGCTCATTTGCAGGTTAAGTCTGGGGTTGACTTAAAGATTTTATATGGTTTGGCACAACCCTGTAACTGTCACTTTTGCTGGACAGCTTTGCCTGCAAGGCTAAGCTTAGAAGCACAGCAAGATTTCCATGCCTCATGAAAGTGATCCATTGTCGATTGACAGGTGATGAGGAGGCAGTTAAGTCACATCCTTGTCGGCTCTTTTAACCCTGTAAATGCAACACCACCATGCTGCAGCCTCGTGTTGGGCATTTGCAGCATGGCCCAATTCACTTGAAGGGGTCATGTTTGGGGGGGATAACTTTTGTAGCGCAAAGTGAACACCCCCATTCTCTGCCTTTGCATCTCAAGTCTAAACAAGCCCTAAAATGGAAAAATAATAGATCTACTGGCATTGGATGATAAAACTATGTTACATGGACTCTACCATTGTTATTATTATACAGGATTTATATAGAATCAACAGTTTGCACAGCGCTTTACAATGTGATGGCAGACAGTACAGTTACAATACAATTCAATACAGGAGGAATCAGAGGGCCCTGCTCATTAGAACTTAAGATCTAAAAGGGAGGGCCAAGTGATACAAAAGGTAATAACTGTGGGGGATAAGCTGATGGAGAAAATTAAAGTACAGTAGTTAGGTGGAGGCAGGATAGGCTTCTCTGAAAATAAATATTTTAGGGATTGCCTAAAAGTGGATAGAGTTTGAGATAGTCAGACAGATTGGGGTAGGAAATTCCAAAGGATGGAAAAAGCTCCACAGAAGTCCTGGAGGCAAGTATGGGAGGAGGTGACAAGGGAACTAGAGAGCAGGAGGTCTTGGGAGGAACAAAGGGAATAATGTGGTTGTTATTTTGAGACAAGGTTAGTGAGGTAGCTGGGGGCCAAGCTGTGGATGGCTTTGAAAGTTATTAGTAGTATTTTGAATTTAACTTGTTGGGTGAGTGGCAGCCAATGGAGGGATTGGCAGAGAGGGGTAGCAGACCCTGAGTGGTTTATCAGATGGATGAGTTGTCAAGATGGATGAGTCTGGCAGCAGCATTCATGATGGATGGAATAGGGGATAGCCTATTTAAAGGTAAGCCAATGAGGAGGAAGCTGTGTGGTGTTATTGGTTAGGAAGGGGTCTATTTTGGAGATGTTGAGGCGGCAAGCTTTGGAAAATGATAGGATGTGTGGCTGAAAACAGGACTACACCCAGCACACTGGCATGCGGAGATGGGTTGATGGTTGTGCCATTGATCTTAAAAGAGAAGTTAGGGGAAGAGGCACGTGGGGGAGGAAATATTATGAGCTCTGTTTTGGACAGATTAAGTTTGAGGAAGTGGTGTGACATGCAGACTATTATGTCGGTCAGTAAATTAGTGATGCATGAGGAGACTGATGCTGTGAGCTGAGGGGTAGAGAGAAAAATGTGGGTGTCGTCAGCATAGAAATGATATTGAAAGCCATGGGAGACTATCAGCTAAGTTGCAATAGGTTCTCACAAGGGCTTTTGTGCAGCAAAACAGTCAAAATTATACATCAAAGTGATTATAAGCAAAATTGATTTATTAATACATCAGCTGGCCCAGGGAGGAGGTGTAGATTGAGAAAAGGAGGAGTCCAAGAACAGAACCTTGGGGGACCCCGAAGGAGAACGAAAGAGGAGAGAAGGAAGTAGAAATGTAAAAGACACTGAAGCTGCGTGGGATAGGTAGGGTGAGAGTCAATGAAGAGCGCAGTTACATAGACCAAAGGATCAACTATATCAAAGGCAGCCGAAAGGTCCAGAAGCAGGAGTACAGAATATTGTCCATTGGTTTTTGCTGTTAGTAAAATGTTTGTGATTTTTAGGAGAGCAGTTTCTGTGGAGTGTTGAGGGCAAAATCCAGACTAAAGGGGATCAAGTTGGTTATTCTTAATGAGGTGGTCACTCAGTTGGTTGCAGACCAGGCGTTCAAGGAAAAGGGGAGCAAGATGGGGCATATGTTGATAATATTGGTGGGGTCCAAGAAGGGCTTTTTAGGTATGGGGGTGACTACTAAATATTTTAGAGAGTTGGGGAAGATGCCAGGGAGGTTAGAGATTGTAGGATAAAGTCAGAGGAAGACTGCAGTATTTGAGAGGGAACAGGGCCCAGAGCAAAGGTGTCTAGATGGGCATTAGAAATAAGTTTAGCAACCTAGTCTATAGTAGCAGGGTTGAATAAGGGACATGTTAATTGTACCTGTAGACATGGGGTGTTAAGTGGGGGGGGGGGGGTATCTGTAGAGTGGAGATTTCATCACAAATTAAATCAATCTTATTTTGTGATTGGTGATCTCCTGGGCAGTGAGTGGGTTAGTGGGTGGAGGAAGTGGAGGATGAAGTATAGAGTTAAAGGTAGAGAAGTCATTATGGGGAGTGGATAAGGAGGTGTTAATGAGAGTGATAAAATAGGACTGCTTGGCAATGTGGAGGCAAGAATTGTATTTTTGGAGGGCAGATTTGTATTGGTTGAAGTCTGTGAGACTTAATCTTACACCACAGACTCTCAAGAGTGTGGCTACATTTTTTTGAGACTTTCGGTGTCATTTGTTTGCCAGGGTTGTGGGCGTCAGGGGCCTGATTCTGCATGTAGTGAGGAGGATGAGCTCATCCAGTGTGGAGGACAGGGATCTACTGTAGACAGAAATGGCTAGATTGTCAGTAGCAGAATAGAGAAGAGAAGGGTTGAAGTGACAAACGTTTCTATGGGTAATTGTTAGGTGGTTGGAGGAGAAGACAGGAATAAAGCAAAACTAATAAGGTGGTTATCAGAGAGAGTAAAAGGATTGTTGGAGAGGTTTCAAGGAGTGCAAAGGTAGGGGAATACAAGGTCAAGGATGTTGCTATCAAAGTGAGTATAAGCATGTACCCATTGCTTATATGGGTGGGAATTTTAGAAGAGAGAAAGTAGGGTAGCCAGGCAGAGAAGTCATCAAGGAAAGGGGGCTGGTAGACCACAGCAATTCTTAGGAAAATTGGAGAAAATAGACAAATGCAGTGAGCTTCAAATGATGAGAGGGACAGAAAGGCAGGAGAGTGAAGAACCTGGAAGGTGCTCTGTGGGGAAAGGAGGATTCCCACTCTGCCTCCCTTGCATCCACTAAGTCTGCCATGGTTTTATATGACAACAAAAGAGAATATATTTATTTATATATAATATTTTCAATGCTAGTATATGTTAATATATGATCATATGCAGATGTTTTTAAAGTGTAATTAAAGTATAACACAGACCAGTAAAATAAAATAGGAGACCTCAGGCCAGAAAGCATTGTTCTCCTGCCTTGCAGCCTTTTTGAAATATTTAGCGATAATGGGTAGTGCAAGGCATCATAGAGGGAAGCTCTTCAATAAAAACATTAGTGACGTATGAACCTATAGCCTTTCCTAATAAAGTGTAGTGAAAGTGTTTTAGTTACCCTGGAGCTTTGCCCATGCAGGCCTATTTCCAAAAGCATGTGAAAAATATATATACTAAATATGTAAACTTGCACTAATGGTGTGTGCAACACGGTAATAAATAAAGAAAGAAAGCAGCTGCTATACACAAAGTGCTGATCACTTGAAAAACATGAAAATAGAAATATAGCGCTCGCAAACACAATATGTGAATATACAACAATGAATGGAGAAAAACAAACAAAGTCCAAAAAAAGTGACTAAAGGTGCTCCAATCCAAAGTGAAGACAGTGAACAATGCTTCAGAGATTATTCAGGTGTACAACACCCCCTCATGTGTCCCCGCTCACCAAACGACCCCCAGCTTTTCAGTCTGGTGGGTCACTTAGAGCTTAGTGATGGTATCCAGGGATGATGGATATGGTGTCAAGTCATCAGAACCGAAATTTTCTTTATGAAGTTTCTCAGCAGAACAAACAAGTACCCAAAAGGAAAAAAGAAAGTGGGTGCTTACAAAAAGTACGCTCAAACAAGCCTCAAACATGGAGCTGTGTGTGTAAAAACCTGGCATGCGTTCCACAGGACCGGAAGTGACATCAGTGATACCGGAAATTGCAATTCCATTGATCGTTTCAATTTGGTGAGTGGGGACACATGAGGGGGTGTTGTACACCTGAATGATCTCTGAAGCATTGTTCACTGTCTTCACTTTGGATTGGAGCACCTTTAGTCACTTTTTTTGGACTTTGTTTTTCTCCATACATTGTTGTATATTCACATATTGTGTTTGGGAGCGCTATATTTATATTTTCATATTTCCAAAAGCAGGCTTATGCCTTTATTACGTGACCCTCACAGAACAGAAATATTGTAGATATTTGGACGAATTGCTACATTAGTTAATCCTATTAAAATATTTGATCATATCTTGGTGAAAATAATACATCAGTCTAAGCCTAGGTTCACACTGAGTGCGGGAATGAAATCGTTGATCAGCTGAGCTCACACGATTTCATTCCCGCATGTCAGTCCCGATTTCGGGGACAATTTCAGAGACATCTGTGTTTCTGCACAGATGTCAATGGAAATCGCACCCTGAAATCGCCAAAAGTAGTACAGAAACTACTTTCGGAAATCGGTGGGGCACCGCAAATGGACGGTGCCATTGCTGGCAATTGCTGCCGATTTGGCACGCGATTTGACATCGCCAAATCGCACCAATGTGAACCGGGGCTAAAGATTAAAATGCTAGCTGTGCTCAGATCAATATTTAGGCTATCACCAACGTGTGCATTGTTCTAATGCTTGCTGAGCACTCATACCAGAAAGTCATTTGAGAGTCTTTCTCTCACTTAGCAATACTTTCTTCATAAAATTTCACCATTGTACTAAACAAAGTCCCTACATGATGGAATGCTCATGTTATTGCATATACTACACTAACCACTTTATAAAGCAGAAACCACATACTCGCATAAAAAGTGCTCTACATCATAGTAACCAGTCAGACTACAATCACACATGAGTGCCAAATATTCAGGTGATTTTAAACATGTTTTTTTAATTCTTTTTTTCTTTGTTGTGTGTTTTTCTGTGTGTTTTAGAAGCAATGTGCAGTACACAAGCTTTCTTGGGGAAGGATCACACATTTTAATTTTTTTTATTGTGGGAGCATCTGAAAAATTAGTAAAAACACACTTTCAGTTTTTTTTTTTTCCTATTAAGGTCTTTGGGGATCAAAAACACCCAAATCTGCCTTAAAAATAAGCTCTGTTCAGATGTCTGAGTGCTCAGGTATAAACAGGCACTCTTTAAAACAATAGGATTTTTAACCACTTTAGCTCTAGAAGATTTTACCCCCTTTATGGCCAGAGCATTTTTTGCTATTCAGCACTGCACTACTTTAACTGACGATTGTACGTTCATGCAACGCTGTGCTCCAACGAAATTTAGAAGAGATATGAGTTTTCTCTCAAGCCATTGACAATTACCCCATACCACACACAGATAAACATTTTGTCACAAACAGAACCTCAGTCAGTTTTGGAGAGTAAGTTCAAACCTGTAAAAAATTCTAACGCTAACACTTACTCAAACCAATGCCTATTGCATTACCAGGCATTAAAAAACATACCCCAGATGTCCGTGTTTTTTTTTCTTATGAAATTGTTTGCAAAGCTTCATTATTTTTTTAATCAAATAATAAACATGTTATACTTACTGGCCCTGTGTTATAGTTTTGCACAGAGCAGCCCCGATCCTTCACTTCTCAGGTCCAGCGCTTCTGGCTCCTCCTCATCATCCAGTGCCCCTATAGAAAGCTACTTTCTATAGGGACAGTTGTGCAGGCTCAACCCCACCCCACACTCCCTCGTCATAGAGTTTGATTGATTGATCTGCCCTGTGAGAAGGAGCAGAACCAGCTGCTCTCATGCACAGCACAGTTTGCAATGGGGCTCAGGTAAGTATAAGGAATGGGGCTGGGGAGATACCAGGCACAGAAGGTTTTTTACCTTGATGCATAGAAAGCGTATTAATGCACCTATACCCCTAATGAGCGTTTTGGATGTGTTGTACAGGCATTCATAATGTATCAGGCAACACTCCTCAAATGCCCTGTGATTTGTGTTTTTCATTTTGTACAAGGGTAAAATGGGAAATTATCACTTTTGAAGCTTTGCAACCGCACCTTAAACATGCTGATGTGTTTAAAAAAAAGTGAATGGAGGCAGTTGCAAAGTGTCAACTCCTGCCAAACTCTGCAGGCAGCGTTATTGTTACCTCACCACAACGTGAGGCAATGCTAACACCGCAATGTGAACACCTCCAACAATTTTGAGTGACATTAATAGGTGTCGGGAAGTGCTAAAAACGTGACCCCCACCACCTATTTTTAATGTTTTATGAAAGGGCCCTTACAAACTGGAGCTGAAGGGTGATGAAGATCTGTTTTTGCTTTAGAAAAGCTTTCTGTTCACACTGTTCTTATTCAAGCTGAAGCCCAAGTGAAACAGGCCTTACTGATATTTGGTAAATGCTTGTCAAACGTGCTGTGAATGCCCTGCAAACACACTGTAAACGCTACAGGCGTGTTTATGGTACATTACCATAGACTTGAATGGAAGGAGTTGACAAGCTACAACTCCTCCCAGACTCGATGTATAGATTCATTGCTGCACAGCATTACCCAGCATTGCAAATGAATTTTACATTCCTTTCAAATGTGAACAGTTCTGTCCGCTGTCCATATTATCCATTGTAGGCAAAAATATGCTGCAAAAAGCCAGTGTGAATAGGGCTTAACTTTTGCTATAAGAAAATAGAGTGAATAACCACTTGTCTACCAAGATACATTACATTAAACAGTGGGGTAGAGGAGTGGTTAACACAAAAGCCGATAAAAAGCTTTCAGACAAAAGTAATCGGGTGGCTCTAAAACTGTCCAATTACTTTTATGGAGCTCTCAAAGGGGCACCCCCTCCACCAGAGAGGCAGGAAACTCCATCCCCAGCAAGTGCAGGAGGAACTCTGGGAACATTTATTGTAGCCAAGAATGCAGTTATTCCAGCATGATCTGTGTTGAAATAGTTGCAGTCTAGGACAGGGGAGGCATTGGAAGTATAGCATTATTGTGATGACAAAAAAGTAAAAAATAAGTCTAAAAATATATACTTTTTTTTTTTTGGGGGGGGGGGGGGGGGTTACAGTAATTTCTAGCAAAAATTTCAATTTTAACATGTGTGCAAACAATGAAAAAAGTATAATGGGGGGGAGTTTGGGACTTTAAATGAAGCACCCTTGGGTGCTTCCATCCCTATAATGAATGAGAAAGGATGGGGAGTTTGGGACTTTAAATGAAACAATTGAATAGTGGAGGTAAGTTACAGTACAGCGTATTTTATTTGTTTGACATAGATCTCAAAATATTAAAACAGTTTATATCGCATGAATGCACATGGAGCATGCCCAAAGATTTGGCATAGAACAGGAAGTATATACATACAAACACATGATAGAGGTGGTAAATGTGTAGGGAGGGGGCATACATGTGCCAATAGCACCATGCCCGGTGCTGGCACACGCACCCACATGATATATATACATCTATCGAATAATATAAAAGCATCATGGAGTATATTGATGGTAAATGAATAGCAATTCATATGTGGTGTAGCTGCGACATCGAATGAAGCTCTACGCGTTTCGTGGGTACTCCCACTCGTCAGGAGCGGATGCAGCAGACATTCCTAGACAGCGATCGAGCTGCGGGGTAGCTAGCATAGGGCCCGGCCAAAGAACATAGGCTCCACCGCGGGAGCTGAGGCGGCATATTAAAGTGATGCAGCATCTGGTGATATGGGGGCGTGAGGAAGTAAGAATAAAATCTCCATGTGGCCAATACTTGAAATGTACTTCGTGAGGCAAGAGTATCTCTGTATCCATGTGTTCAGCTTAAGAGCTTAAGCTGAACACATGGATACAGAGATACTCTTGCCTCACGAAGTACATTTCAAGTACTGGCCACAGGGAGATTTCATTCTTACTTTTTCATGCCCCCATATCACCAGATGCTGCATCACTTTAATATGCCGCCTCAGCTCCCGCGGTGGAGCCTATGTTCTTGGCCGGGCCCTATGCTAGCTACCCCGTAGCTCGATCGCTGTCTAGGTTGGAATGTCTGCTGCATCTGCTCCTGACGAGTGGGAGTACCCACGAAACGCGTAGAGCTTCATTCGATGTCGCAGCTACACCACATATGAATTGCTATTCATTTACCATCAATATACTCCATGATGCTTTTATATTATTCGATAGATGTATATATATCATGTGGGTGCGTGTGCCAGCACCGGGCATGGTGCTATTGGCACATGTATGCCCCCTCCCTACACATTTACCACCTCTATCATGTGTTTGTATGTATATACCTCCTGTTCCATGCCAAATCTTTGGGCATGCTCCATGTGCATTCATGCGATATAAACTGTTTTAATATTTTGAGATCTATGTCAAACAAATAAAATACGCTGTACTGTAACTTACCTCCACTATTCAATTGTTTCATTTAAAGTCCCAAACTCCCCATCCTTTCTCAAACAATGAAAAAAAAACATCTTGGCAGACAAGTGGTTAGCAACACACAGTCACCAACTTTAAAAACGGAATTTTCCTAATTTTTTTGTATTTACATTCTTAGCACTGCCTCCTCCCTTTTAGCACATCATAGCCCTCTTCTCTTTTACAAGCGCCTAATTACTGCAGGAGCTGTTGGCATCACTTTTAAGATGGTGGCACCCAACAGCATCTCAGGGCTTTTGAATGTCCATCAAGATAGTTTTAATAATGTGAATAAAATATGTTAAATTCTCATATATTCTAAAGGCAAGATTTTTGTTGACAACAGGATCCCTTTGACAACCATGTCTACTTTATCCATTGTTAAAGCATATTTTCGAAAGAAATAAAATGTGTCATATTCAGTCATTAAAACACATTGTATAAAATAGATTATACTTGATTTCCAGGTGTGCTATAACTGACTGTAAGTTTATAAAATTCCAAAAATCTTTTTTCCGCTAGTAATTAAACTTGAAATGGCACAATGCTAAGTGTTAGGCTGAATCAAAGGTCAAAGAAGCAATTGCTTTCACCTTTTTTAAACCCTATTACTTTCTGATATACACTGGGGGAAACTCTCATTATTGTTATCAATTCTTCCACAGAAATACTGATTAAGGTCTCAGAGGCTGAGCACTATGCTGAAACTGTCCACTTTTAATGGTTATCTGCAGACTTTTTCAATTTCCTATGCACAATGGCATATTGATTGAAAGGAAGCTGTTATACTTTACTAAGCTAAAACGAATGGTCTATAAATGCTAACTAAAACATATTTTTACACCTACTGGAACATTTTTGTAATGAAAAGTTTTTTAGCTCTTTTAAATGGCTATATCAACACAATTATTCTGAGTTCTGAACATTTAAATGATAAGTTCCCCTATTGTATAGGAACATGTTACATGTTCCATTTCTGGAGTGAAACATGTAACATGTTTCTGCTCCTGCAGCCTCTCCTTGATCCCCATTCAAATTGTGACAGTGGGCCAGGGATCTTCTCCCTCACCCACTGTCACAATTTGAAAAGAAATGCTTGGTTCCTAGAGTCCTGTAAATGAATGAGCTACGATAATACTGACAGCCTTTGCAGCTGACGGCTTGTAGTTCTCTGGTGAGTGCTCTAGTAGTTTATTGAGTCTTCCTGTCATTCAGTAACTGCTACACAGACTGTCTGCAGGAGCCTGAGACTTCGCTCGTGATCTGCTGATCCTGGGTGAAATGCTTTGCAGGCTCCTACTAATAATAAAAAAATGATTGCACATTTTTTGTTTACCTGCAAAGAAAATGTGCATTTATAATTTTTTTTAGAAAGGTTAACTTATTTACCCTCTCTATTTGTCCTGGTGACTTTTGTTACTGGGGCAAAAAGTGAGGGGAAATTCAAAACTTTAAAGCAGTAAAAAAAAAAACACAAAAAAATCTTCTCCCTGCAAATGAATGCATCGCATACTAGCACAATATGAAAGACTTACCTGAAAACGAAGCCCTCCAGCTGCGTGCTGTCATTGCTGACAGGGCGTCCATCTTCACGCGGTCTTCCTTCCAGGTTCGCAGGCTGCGGGCGTTTGACAGGCCGAGCCGCAATGACGTCACGACGCTGGTACGGCTCTCTACAAAAACGGCATGCAGTCCTTTGAGAGTGCAGTGCGCATGCATGCATGCACCGGTCATATCCCCTGCTAAAGTACTAAGTACTGCTAAATATTTTTACTGTAACTACAGGTAAGCTTTATTATAGGCTTACCTGGAGGTGTAACTGAAAAAATGCCTTTACTACCACTTTAAGGCTGTTATTTTCCCAAACTGCTAAGATGAATTTTCCCTCATTTTGGGGGAGGAAATTTCTTCACACTTCCTGTTAAAAAAAAAAAAAACACAAGGGTTCTAACAATTCTCTATTCTATTGGAATCTCAGAAAATGTTTTTGCTATAGAACGAAATTTTTTTACATATGCTGTCACTGTAACTCAGTACAGGGCCATAACATATTTTTCTCTTTTTAATGTAGTTTTGGCTAAACCACGTCTCCATGTTACTACAATTTTGGGGCAGGAGAGTTAGTGATCCCCCCAGTCCTTTTTTGGAGGGTTAAGGGTGCACAAGTCTTCCACCCTAATAGTATTTACAAATCATCATACACAATAATCCTACCATTTATTAAAATCCTAATAAAGATTAGATCCTTGGCCTTTCCATTAGCGTTTTAGTGTATGGGAATATGCAACCCTGTTTAAGTATATGTGCATGCCGTGTTCAGGGAGCTTTGAATATGAAATACATAGCAGGCATCAGTTCAAGTAAAATTTGTATAAATGACACATGGAAAAAAAAAATACATGATTCAAAGGGATTTCTTTGAACCTTCAACAAATACTTTATATACCGTAAACTGCATAACAATCCTAGAGCAGGTAGTTGATGTTTACTGTAAACATCTCAAGGAAGTGACTGATATTTATTGTAATGGTTAATGATAGAAACATTTTAACCATTCTTATGAGATACATATGACTCAAAAGTATCAGTCAACAATGTAAGAAAAGGAAGAAATAAAGTTATTGAAAGAAACAACTGATAAATATGATGTATTTTTCCTAATAGAAGCCATGATTCCCTTGTCATCTTCCAAGTAGTGGAGTTTTGGCAGGAACTAAGTTTTTCCAGAGTAATCTAATAAGAACATACTGAAATTCCAATGTGTATAGCTTTGGTCTTCTTCAATAAAGCGAAGAACGATGCGCAGTAATCCACATCAACCTATCATCTTTCGTTTTATACAATTTTTGATGTTTTTATGTTTTTTTATGATCTTCTGCACGTTACATGGCATTTATCTTCATTACTGAAACTGTACAAATTAGGGGTGACATAGACACTGACAGCTTAGTAAATACAAGCAACTCTTGAGATTATCAGCCTATTACAGGAGTTTCTAGGGTTTGGAATAGCTATGTTATGTCATCATTATAACAAAATATTAGGCAGCCTGCTATGGATCAGAGAAAGTAATTATGTAGTTTGCACACACATTTATTATCATCATGGCAAGTCCAAATGCTGCAGCGAATTATTGGCTGTCATCCTTGGGGAGACATCTGTCCGTCTATGTTCACCCTTGGTTGTATTAAACATTTCATGACAGTAACAACTTCAAGTGGTACATTACATTCTCACAATCTCATATTCAGGACAGACGTTTAATGAAAACACTACTGGCGTGACTTGTATTGTTTGATATATTAAATACTACCTTGGTAAGATCTGCACCCTTTCTGTTGACACCCAATCCCCTTTGTGTAGACGCATTCTAATTAACTCTGTGTCCAAGTCAGGCATTCAGTCACAATTCCTACAGCTCATGTTGCACAGATAATGCTTTATGACACCAGTCTTAAGAACTGTCTAGAAGCACACCTTTAAGTTACACTACACAAAACCTTTTTTCCCCGAACACTCCCAGTGTGTCTGACACCCTGACAATGAGGGTGACAAAATGAACAATAAGCTAAATATGTTTTACACCAGCTTTTTCTACACAGCATCCATCTAGATTAAAAACAATAAATAAAACAAACAAGGAGAAAAATAATAAAAATTACAGTCTGGAAATGTAAAAACACAGCAATTTACCACAAAGCACAGTGGTTCTGTGACCAGAGGAAGCATGGACTGAAGTCACACATGCATGGATTGAAATTCTCAACCAATGCCACGTAATCAAGCTTTGGGAAGCATATGTTATAACATCCCAGCAACAAAATCGGACGCAAAAATTCTAAATTATCTGTAAGCACTTTCAGATTGGAAATAACTCCTAAACTAATGAGTGAGTGATTCACCATATAAAGGAGTGTCAGCGTTGCATGAAACTTAAAGTGATTGTAAGCGATCACCTTGTAAAACAACCCATTCAGTTTAAATAAGAAATGAAAAGCAAAACATTTGTGTACAGATATAAAAAACATTATAAATACCTTTTTTCCCTTGTTTATAATTGATCACATTCCCTCTCTTCTCAGCTGCATTAGGGGGAGGAGAAGCAGCAGCACTCTGAGCTTGCCAATGAATGGCTGTGCAGTGGAGGCGTGTCAGGACCAGGGATGTGCTGTGAGGTCAGTGGCTGGTGAAGCACTGGCTAGTATCAGGGCCGGATACACACAGGTTACATACGCCATGATCGTTAGAGCGAGAGCAATAATTCTAGGACTAGACCTACTCTGTAACTCTAAACATTTTTTACAGCTTCGCCTATGGAGATTTTTAGGTACCGAAGTTTGGTGCCATTCCACAAGTGTGCGCAATTTTAGAGTGTTAGGTATCTATTTACTCGGCATAGCATCATCTTTCACATTATAGAAAAAAATCAGGCTAACTTTATTGTTTTTTTTTATTATTCGTGAAACAGTTAACAGTTTCTTGAATAAAAATAAACGCGTTTGAAAAATTGCTGCGCAAATACTATGTGACATAAAGGTTGCAACAACCACCATTTTAATCTGTAGGGTGTCTGCTAAAATATATATATATATATATATATATATATATATATATATATATATATATATAATGTTTGGGGGTTCTGAGTAATTTTCGAGCAAACAAATTATTATTTTTACATGTAGGAGAGAAGTGTCAGAATTGGCCTGGGTGGCAAGGGGTTAATTACCATAAGTAAGTAATATACAAATAATTTATATATATATCGTTTTTAAGGTAATTTACTATATTTTCAAAAACTGTACTCAAGCAGATGGCTTAACGGACAAATTACTGAAGTTTGAAGTTATAACTTCCAACCAGTAATTTCACAGTAAATAGATAAATAATAAATTATTAAGGTTTTAACATATAGCATAATAATATATGATTTAGCTTGATTAAAACAGTACCTTTTCAAGAGCAGCAGATTCTCATTCTCCCTCTTAACTGTATGAGAATAACATGGGATCGTGGGTAAATCGTATCTTTTAGATACATGCCCTCTTCTATGACACTGCAGTGAGAGGCGTGCTTCCACTGAAGCATTTTTATTGGACAGCTTGGGCCAATGGTACTTTGCCATTGGTCCAAAACTCCAAGCTGTCCGTTGAGCTCAGTGCCTCTGACAAGAAGTGAAAGGCACTGTGAGCTCATCCTCTCAGTCTGCTGCAAACAGAGTGTGCCAGCTTGTATTTAAACTGGCCGCACTGTATGTAGCTTCGGACAGGCTGTGCAAGGAGCCCCGTATCTCCGGAACCATAGTTCGTAGGAGCCCCAAATGTTGACCAGTGGTGGGGTAGGACTTCTCTGTGAACCCAAGTCACAGAGCTACGACCCTCGAAGCTCAATGGTTTTTTTTTTTTTTTGGGGGGGGGGTTTTTCTTTTCTTTTTTTTTCTTTTATGTTCATGGCTCTGCCTCCCTTGACTGCACGTCCCTGGTCAGGACCAGTCTGATCATTGGAGGAGAGTACACTGAGTTCCCAGCACATTTAGAGAACTAACCACAGTGTGTTCTCTTGCTTAGTGTAGTCAGTTTTTAATAGGAAAGCAGAGAAACTGTCAGGAACACCAGGTATTTCACGCAAAGAAAGACCTCATTCAATGGAAATGATCATTCCATCAGAAAGGATGATAAAAAGTACTCCTAGCCATTAATGACCTTTGTATCTGCAGCTAAAGACTTCCTCTGTAATTTGTAAGCTACTGATCCTTTATAAAGTATATTCAGCTGTTTTTCTAGAACCTTTTGCTATCACAACATCCTTTAAATTAGTGAATATCGGGGTGAAAAAAAAACATATTCAGCACATTTCTCATACGCATATTTTTGTGTAACCGTTAAAAAGAACACTGCACATACAGACAAATATAGTTTATAGTGATCTGACAAATATAGTGTATTCCTGAAATAGCAAGAAAGAGTGGGACTTTTTAGGCACAACCGAACAATTATAAAAAAATATATTTTTTATTATAAACACATAAAAAATTACATGATCTCTAAAAAATCCACATTGATAGATCCACACATAATATACAATACAGCAACTGTACAAAACCAAAAATAGCTACAAGGAGACTAGGAGATGAATCAAGGTCATTCCATATTGTAAATGAATCCAGGAGTGTGGTTTAATAACAAGGAAGCGGTAGAAAGATGTTCAAAAAGGAAAATTCGCTCTACATGTGGCGCGCTCATTGCGCTTCTTCAGGAGAATTTAAATTCACTATCAAAAAATGAAAAAGAAGAACATACATCAATATAATACATAGTACTAAAAAACAGGTTAACAAGCATAGTATACAGTACATATAGTGAGCTGTTCCATCTATACCCAACGTGGCCAGGACCCGAGCATCTAAAATACAGACAGAAAGAGACAAACAGGAATACTATGGGAACGTGCATAACATGATAAAACACGTCTGTAGGGGATGGAAATAAAGCCCCCCTAAGGGCAACTTGTATCATATTAGCAATATGAAAAATCCATCTAAGGACGCAGGAGGGAAAAGGCAAACATGAGTATAGAAACAGTAAGGCCCTTAGGCAGGAACCAGCATGATAAGATGTATCTAATGCGGTTAATATGCTAAAAACCAAAAGGTATAATCATATATAATATAGCGTAAATTGGCACTATTAACGGAAGCATGTACTTACTGAGTAATGTGGGATAAATGTAAACATACGATTTAAAAACAACACGTATAGTGTATTCCTAACTCATTTTTTTGGGATGACAACCCAATGCTTTTCTGCACTGAAATCCTCCACCCTCTTCTGTCCTTTTCCACATGCAGTTTCCCAGCATATAATGTTAATGCCTTGACACCCAAGAGCCTGTCCCACACATTGTGTTTAGGGAAAGGGCTCTTGGTAGATGTAGTTCTGGTGGCATGCCTACATCAATAAGAATTTTTATCAGCTGCCTCTACATTACATTTTTTAAGCATAGTGATGATTTCACAGCTCTAGTGGTGGTTGTAAATGTTAACATCTAAAATGTATATATTCCCAAAATGGGAAGTAAACTGAACACTATCCTTATAGGGAAGTAAATGTATTTTTTTCCTATAAATTCTAAAACTTTGCCTCTTATAACCAGTCCTAGTTAATAGGGCATCATTTCATAAATCCTATTCACATACACACTTTACTTACTAATGTGGGAGTTATTTACAGTATGTCTCCTCACTCCTCTCATTAGATTAGATAAAACTTAGAGGAAGTTGGGGTCAGTGAGGCCCCCATCACAGTCCTGAAGACCTAATCATGTAACAATGCAATTAAAAAGGAATGCATTGTCTATAACTGTCATAACATATTAACTGAATTAAAAACTAATATTCAATTTCTGAGTTTAAAGGGAATGTATGGTCTTTTCAATTATCGTTTAGATATAAAATTAAGAGATTGGCTAGATGTAAACAATGTTACATACTCCTTGCTTTGCCATGTTACTTATGGTTTATGCTTTATTGTTCTTTCTAACAATGAAAGTAGATAGTAGAACTAGCTAACTCACTGAGAACAATACATGTGGCTGATGAAGTATTTCAACAGTTCTTCAACATATAGGTTAAACAAGGCTAAATCATATATATATAATTCCATCTGGTGGTCTACTTAATAATCTTCAAATATCTATATGTAATACAATAACACAATCGTAACAGAAAAAATTGAAAATTGAAATAACTCAAAATATGTTCTCACTTCAAATACAGTATACTTTCCTTCTCACGTTTTCTTATTCACCTTCTTTGTGTAGAATCCTGGTATATGAGTTGACCACAGCAACACATCGGTTGTGGCTGACACATATCCTTCCTACATCTAAGGACTGGTATGCTGAAATGTATTCAATTTAGATCAAGTTTAGAAAACAAAATGTCTAAAATGTCAAAATATGACTGGAACATATTTAAAACGTGTCAGAATTTTAGAATAGTGGCTTCTGTAACACAAATCTTAAAATGTATTCTAAATACCTGGAAAACAAATTAAAATCTTTTTTTCCACCACCAAAATTCGACCAAACTGTTTTTGAGGAGGATCAGAAGATCATAAAGCAGTGTTTTATCCAATCTAAACCAAAGCAACCCTCCCCCCCCCCCCCCCCCCCCCCCCCCCCCCCCCCACAATTCCTATAGGCAGTAAGGCAGGCAGTGATATCACAGGCTTGCTCAAAGGAGTTTTTCTGAATGACTAGACAATTTATTTTCTAAATTTGATCCAAATTTAATGCATTGCAGCTTACCAGTCCTAGCAGTAGTTGCACTAGCTTTCTCTTTTAAGGTTTATGTGTCTGGTAATCTTATGAATAACACTTCTCTGGGTTGGTGCACTCAGCCACATTCATTCCACTGTAAGTATGGAGGGAGCCATGGTTGCCACCCAGGCTGGACCATGCACAGTACAGCACTTGAGTCTGGCTTTATTAAAGTGCAACTTCACCCTAAAGGGGAAGTTCCGATTTATGTCCTCCTCCCCGCCTCTTCTATTTTTGGCACTTTTTGGGGGGTGGGGGTACCTGTTTTTTACAGGTACTCGCTCCCAGTTCTCCTCCCCAAACAACCACCCACAACCTTCTAGAACACGTCACAGAAGGCCGTAGGACCATTCAAACAGCATGGCATGGCTCAGGAATGTGCAGTGGCAGCTGGCTGTGAAACCACAAGGAATCACAGCTGACTGCCCACAGTAAACATACCAGTGCTGGTAACCAAGACCGGCGAAGTACTGATTCGAGTGAGCACTGCGCTGGATCGTTGAGTGTTCTTATATTAAGAGTCAACAGCTATAGTATATGTAGCTGCTGACTTTTATTTTTTTGCCAACAGGACAAAGAACCACTTTAAGGTCTGTGCTGCCCCAACGGGGCATAGAATTTATATAGATTGTTTTCCTAACCATTTTTTATGGATTTAGTTCACATGCTGCCATCTAGTGACCTTTTGTGGTAATTCACTTGTTTTCTTTTTCCCTGATGTTATGACACACTTCCTTTGTATGTAATGCTCCACCCATCTTCCTGTTATTGTACTTGTATCATGTATGCAGCTACAAGCCACGTGTAGCAGGGCACATGCATTCTGCATTGTAAGCTACAGACAATATCATCTTTTGACCGCATAAATACCACAACCTATTCATCTGTCGTATCCTGTCATCTGCTATAACCTGATGTTCAGAATAAAAGCACCTCTGTGGATGGAATCGGTATTCTGTGAGTTCAAGCTATCTGATGAGGATTCTCCTCAGTGATTATATCTTATACAGGTCAGGCATAGAGGTCTCACACGGGATAAATTGCTTCACAACAATCAGAGTCAGAATAAGGTCACTGCTATACTTTACATATTAGCATTAAAAATGTTGTCTTGGTGTGTCAATTAAAAAAAAACATATAGGGGAACTGTTTACCTGCCAAAGGATTCCGATTTCTGCCCACTTTATCCTCAATTTTACAGCTCTGTCACACAGCACAGCCAGAAGGATGACACATTTTCTCTCCTACATAGTTACATAGTAAGTGAGGTTAAAAAAAGACACAAGTCCAACCTATGTGTGTGATTATATGTCAGTATTACATGGTATATCCCTCTATGTTGTAGTCGTTCAGGTGCTTATCTAATAGTTTTAATAGTTCTAATAGTATCCATGCTCCTCGCTGAGACCACCACCTGTGGGAGGGTATGCCACATCCTTGCCGCTCTTACAGTAAAGAACCCTTTATGTAGTTAAACCTCTTTTCTTCTAATTTTAGTGAGTGGCCACGTGTCTTGTTAAATGCCCTTCCACAAAAAAGTTGTATTCCTATTGTGGGGTCACCAGTATGGTATTTGTAAATTGAAATCATATCCCCTCTCAAGTGTCTCTTTTCCAGAGAGAATAAGTTCAGTGCTTGCAACCTTTCCTCATAACTAATATCCTCCAGACCCTTTATTAGCTTTGTTGCCCTTCTTTGTACTCGCTCCATTTCCAGTACATCCTTCCTGAGAACTGGTGCCCAGAACTGGACAGCATACTCCAGGTGTGGCCGGACCAGAGTCTTGTAGAGTGGGAGAATTATCTCTGGAGTTGATCCCCCTTTTAATGCATGCCAATATTCTGTTTCTCAAAATATGCTACAGTGAACACTCTAACATTAGCAGCGCTAAACAATCACAGGAAAGGGCTGTAATAATTGTATCCAATTTTTTGATACATGCATCATAAGTCCATCAACAAAAAGTTCATGTGGGCTTAAATCCAGCTAGATCCTGTCATCACACTGTGTGTGAGAACTCCCCTAAGGTAATGGGCTTACCAGATAAACAAAGGTATTAAGCTTGTGTTTAAAAAAATGTCTGTCAGCAGGCACTGCGCCTCTCCATCTAGGTGTTGCTCGTGACAAGCAAAAGAAATGTGCACATAGCGTAATCCAATAAAATGTATTGTTTCTTAAAAATACCCATCTTACAATTGCGCACTTACAAATTTTAAATTAAAAGCGGGCATATAGAGCCTCAATATCTCAATATCTCCCGTCACTATCGCTTGTCAAACTCTCACCGCTCAGCTGATCTCTCGTGGTGTTCCTGGGCTGAGTAGACAGATGATCGGACGGCGTAGGAATTCGCGTGGTCACGCTCTGTTTGCTTTGTTAGCAGCAGCTTGGCACTGCATGCAATTGCTGAGCTTATCATCTACTAGGACCCCCAGGTCCTTTTCCATCCTAGATTCCCCCAGAGTTTCTCCCCCCATGTAAAGATTGCATTCATATTTTTGCCACCCAAATGCATTATTTTACATTTTTCTACATTAAACCTAATTTTCCATGTAATTGCCCACCCCATTAATTTGTTCAGATCTTTTTGCAAGGTTTCCACATCCTGCTGAGAAGTTATTGCCCTGCTTAGCTTAGTATCATCCACAAATACAGAGATTGAACAGTTTACCCCATCCTTCAGGTCGTTTATGAACAAATTAAATAGGCTTGGTCAAGCACAGAACCCTGGGGGACCCCACTACCCACCCCTGACCATTCCGAGTACTTCCCATTTATCACCACCCTCTGAACTCGCCCTTATAGCCAGCTTTCAATCCATGTACTTACCCTATGGTCCATGCCAATGGACCTTATTTTGTACAGTAAACGTTTATGGGAAACTATGTCAAATGCTTTTGCAAAATTCAGATACACCACATCTACGGGCCTTCCTTTATCTACATGACAACTCACCTCCTCATAGAAGGTTAATAGATTGGTTTGGCAAGAACGATTCTTCATGAATCCATGGTGATTACTGCTAATGATACCGTTCTCAATACTAAAATCTTGTATATAGTCCCTTATCATACCCTCCAAGATCTTGCATACTATTGATGTTAGGCTAACTGTCTGTAATTCCCAGGGATGTATTTTGGGCTCTTTTTAAATATGTAATGAATACATTGATTCAGTCTCTCCACTCACATCTTGCTGATTGGACAGCGAAAGGGCAGCAGGAGAAACAAAAGCAAGATATTGGCTAGAGAGCGCACAATGATGTGTCAAACAGGAAGTGCAGAGACATGGCTTAAATCAAGAAATTCATGGGAGGAGTAAAGAGCTCAAGGTTCAAAGCAAACAAGATTAAAGGCAGGATAACTCAAGGAATTGTCCAGGGAACTGTCCAGCATTTCAGGTGGCTCAGCAAGCAGAGTCATTGCCAGACACAGCAGAGGTACCAAGTGTTCAAGTCCTGACCCTGACACAGTGCCTGGGTCTGGTCATATGCAAGCATTGTTCAGGTATTCTAACCGCTGGCAGTCAAACAACAATAGCCAGAGCAATACCTATTCGTTACCAACCTTTGGCTTGGTCCTCGACTACGCTTCTGCTTAATCCCAACCTGCAACTATAAGTTACTGACTATGCTTCTGCTTGATCCCTACCCCAGTTTGCTCCCCTCCTGGTTGGGCAATCCCGAGGACCGCAAACTGGTACTAACATGCAGCAAAGCCCATCTTTACTATCAGGATCTCTGGTGAATACTAGTTAGTACTTGGACCCTGCACCTCAGGTGAACACATGTCATCAGCCAGGATGACCTGCATGCATATCTGTCCCGCTTGTTGGTGGGTGCTGCTCCACTGCTATAGCTAATGGCCTCCGAGCCTGACTCCAGACTGTGACACACTGTTCAGCTAATAATTTTCCACCCATCTCCTTCAATTTATCAATCAAAGCATGTTGGGTGGAGTGGTGCTGACAGGGCCATCCTATGATCGAATTTTGGCTGGTTCATTAGGAACTAGATGATCTATGCTTTAGAGTTCTGTAGGTGTCTCCTGGGTGTCCCCAGCCTTAGGACATCTATACTTTTACACATGATAAGCTAGCACTGGGGGTTTCTTTAGCCTAAACAAGAGTAGTTGCAAGATGCGACTATTTTTAGTGACCCAGTAGCCAGCATAGACACTTTAAGGCAGTTCGATTATGTTTATATGCACAACCATGTCTTTGGTGTCCTTTGTTATAGGAGTGGTAAACCATTATACAGTCTACAGTCAAACTTTAAAAGAAATAGATAAACACAGTAGTGGAAATCCTAGCATTGTAGGCATTGTTGATATCAGTGACGTCCTTTAAGCCTTGTCTTAAGTCCATTTATATTAAACTCTGCATACTGTAATACTTCACATGTGTTTGACCAGGATAAGTATATTTTAGATTATGTCTATCGTCATTGGCAATGCAAAGACAATAAATGAGATAAAATTAGAAATAGATAACTATTTAAACCTTTTCTCCGAAGTATAATAAAATCCTCTTTAGTTTAATTCTGTTTAAAGTGGTTGATCCTTCCTGAATCCTCTACTCCTGTTTCATCTGTTAAACTGTCAACTCATGTAGGATTATTACAATGAGATTCAACAAGTAGACGGAAATCTAAATCACCATGCTAATCACCATGCAAATGAAGATTAACTGTTATTTTTAGAAAAACGCCCTGTGGTGTTAATAAAGTGGCAGCTTTGCTACAGTTTGAATTCTTGAATTCTTTAAATATTGTATGCAAAATAATCTTTAGGAAGATCGCCTGAAGCAAAAAAAACTTTACTGCTGCTAAGTTTTTAAAGGGACATTTAACCGGCAACTGATTGGCTTTTGGTAGATGCCATAGAGTTAAACCACTTGACATTGACCTGACACCGTATGGGTCAACAACCTGCTCTTGAGTGTCGAGTCTGCACATCTGCTGTGTTTATTAAGAGTAATTTCCACTCTGTCTGTTGGATTCTTTAAAAATATTTTATAGTTTAGAGAATGCAACGCAAAGTTCTGGAAGAAACAAAAGCAGGTGGGAACATGGAAAGCCCCAGGTGAATAGAAATATCAAGACTCAAAAATCCAAATGTTGAATCAACATACCAGGATCAACCTATGATAATTATATTATTTTGGGATGGACTGGCCCTTTATTTAAGGGCTCTTTTGCATTCAGTATTATTGAACTATCATCAAATAACTGCACTGACCAAAAATTTACAGGCATATTGGAAGTGGATAACAAACTTAAAATGTTACTAAACCCACAACAGTAAAATCAGTCTGCAAATGCAGTAAAGCATGCTTGTTACACTCACTGTGGAACATAGGGGGTTAATCCTCTGCATTGTGTAAAAGGCTAAAGGGTTCTTTTTTCATGGGAGGGTGCATGTGATCAGAACAGGGCCAATCAGCACTGTCCAGACAGAGGGTCAGGGGTCCTGCAGCCTCATAGAACAGTCAGAGTAGAATAAAAACTTCTACAAGCTTTAACCAGACATTGATAGAAGTCACAAGATTGCTATAACTGCTGATGAGAAAAAATATTTAACAGTTTATATTTACTAAAATAATTGAATTTCCATGTTCTGTGGAAGACCAGATATAGTGAATGCGGGGTCCTGGGTCTAGTAACACTTTAAGCTGTAGACAGGTTTTTTTTTTGTTGTTTGTTTGTTCAACTAGAGCAGGGATCTCTCCAGCTGTTGCGGAACTACATATCCCATGAGGCATTGTAACACACTGAACAAAAAAAAACAACTAGAGTGGCTGTCCTTTCCCTGGGACATTGTATTCTGACAGCAGGACTTGCCAATGGATTGTAAACAATCAAAAGTTTTCCAGCTCTAGCAACTTATGTCGAACAGTGACAGGCACTCACTGATCAAAATTTGGCTAGTCCCTGCTGAACCAGCTGAATTTTGATTCAACTATGACCAGCTTTAGATCCATTGTGATAGTAAGTCCTGTCACATTTATCCGTTAAACGGTAACCTTAATTTTTTAATTGCTCAACAAAGATGTATTAGTGTAATATATTGTGTTTTTTGTTGTTGTTGTTGTTTTTGTTAAAAATGATTGTATTTCTTTAATATTAAAACTTTGATAAATATCATATTTAGGAGCCATTCATGCGTAACTCTAGAAAAGACGTAAGGGATATTTTTTATAAAGCAGTGAATCTGTTATTTGCTAAGTGACTGCAGGTGAATCTTCCTGGTACATATGTTTTAAATGACAGTGATTGATTCACCACCAAGAAATGTTTTGTGAAAGTCACGTTCGATTGCCCCTTAGCCCTGGTTCACACTGGAGAGTTTTGACATGCGATTTGATATGTCAAATCGGTGGCAATAGCACCAGCCTAATCGGTGCGACGCCGCATCTGCGGCGCTGCACCGATTTCAAAAAGTAGTTTTTGTACTACTTTTTGCCATTTCGGGTTGCGATTTACATTGACATCTGTGCAGAAACCTCTGAAATCTTGGCAAAAATCGGGACTGACATGTGGCTTCATTCCCGCAGCTCAGTGTGAACCTGGGCTCAGGGCCGGTTCCCACTACTGCGATGTCAGACATCACATGTGATTCGCACCGCACTGCTGTGCAAATCACATGTGATGTCTGTGTGATATGAAATCAGCCATACATATTGTATGGCTGAATTTGCATCGCATTTGCACCAAACTCGTGCAGGACCCTTTTTTTGGTCTGCACCAGAATCGGATTGCATGGGTGTTCACACCTATGCGATCTGATTCCTGTCTGAATTGACAGTTCGCACTGCGATTCGCGAACCAATCTGCGGGTGTCATTAACTTTGTATTGCCACTCAGCAACATAGGGCAGTGTGAACTGCCTGCGGGAGACATGTGATGCGGGAACCTGTACTGGATTTGCAGGGTTCCCGCATCGCTGCAGTGTGAACCGAGCCTCAGTGTTAAAGAACTACATTTTATATCAGCAAAAAATAAATATGAAATATATTCTTTCTTTGTATCGAGGTGGGTTTTCCATGACTCATGTCTTTAATGTCCTTTTAAATGTTTTAGAGGTTACCAAGGGCCAAATGTAAGCATCGCTGGGCCAGTGTCCCTGATGCGCTACAAATCTGACCTTTCCAATAGAACAGTCTTGTCTACAGTGGTGTGAAAAAGTGTTTGCCCCCTTCCTCATTTCCTGTTCCTTTGCATGTTTGTCACACTTAAGTGTTTCGGAACATCAAACCAATTTAAACAATAGTCAAGGACAACACAAGTAAACACAAAATGCAATTTGTAAATGAAGGTGTTTATTATTAAAGGTGAAAAAAAATCCAAACCATCATGGCCCTGTGTGAAAAAGTGATTGCCCCCCTTGTTAAAACATACTATAACTGTGGTTGTCCACACCTGAGTTCAATTTCTCTAGCCACACCCAGGCCTGATTATTGCCACACCTGTTCACAATCAAGGCATCACTTAAATAGGAGCTGCTTGACACAGTAAGGTCCACCAGAAGATCCTTAAAAGCTACACATCATGCCGAGACCCAAAGAAATTCAGGAACAATTGAGAAAGAAAGTGATTGAGATCTATCAGTCTGGAAAGGGTTATAAAGCCATTTCCAAAGCTTTGGGAATCCAGCGAACCACAGTGAGAGCCATTATCCACAAATGGCGAAGACATGGAACAGTGGTGAACCTTCCCAGGAGTGGCCGGCCGCCCAAAATTACCCCAAGAGCGCAGCGACGACTCATCCAAGAGGTCACAAAAGACCCCACAACAACGTCCAAGGAACTGCAGGCCTCACTTGCCTCAGTTAAGGTCAGCGTTCATGCCTCCACCATCAGGAAAAGACTGGGCAAAAATGGCCTGCATGGCAGAGTTCCAAGGAGAAAACCACTGCTGAGCAAAAAGAACATCAAAGCTCGTCTCAATTTCTCCACAACACATCTTGATGATCCCCAAGACTTTTGGGACAACATTCTGTGGACCGATGAGACAAAAGTGGAACTCTTTGGAAGGTGTGTGTCCAAGTATATCTGGCGTAGAAGGAACACTGCATTTCAGAAAAAGAACATTATACCAACAGTAAAATATGGTGGTGGTAGTGTGATGGTCTGGGGCTGTTTTGCTGCTTCAGGACCTGGAAGACTTGCCGTGATAAAAGGAACTATGAATTCTGCTGTCTACCAAGAGATCCTGAAGGAGAATGTCCGACCATCTGTTCGTGTACTCAAGCTGAAACGAACTTGGGTTCTGCAGCAGGACAATGATCCTAAACACACCAGCAAGTCCACCACCGAATGGCTGAAGAAAAACAAAATGAAGACTTTGGAGTGGCCTAGCCAAAGTCCTGACCTGAATCCTATTGAGATGTTGTGGTATGACCTTAAAAAGGCCGTTCATGCTCGAAAACCCTCTAATGTAACTGAATTAGGACAATTCTGCAAAGATGAGTGGGCCAAAATTCCTCCAGGACGCTGTAAAAGCCTCATTGCACGTTATCGCAAACGCTTGGTTGCAGTTGTTGCTGCTAAGGGTGGCCCAACCAGTTATTAGGTTTAGGGGACAATCACTTTTTCACACAGGGCCATGATGGTTTGGATTTTTTTTCACCTTTAATAATAAACACCTTCATTTACAAATTGCATTTTGTGTTTACTTGTGTTGTCCTTGACTATTGTTTAAATTGGTTTGATGTTCCGAAACACTTAAGTGTGACAAACATGCAAAGGAACAGGAAATGAGGAAGGGGGCAAACACTTTTTCACACCACTGTATATTCCTATCACACACGTTCCTGGAAAACAAGGCTCATCAATGGTGGGTGCTGTAGAAATTACCAGTTGGATCTGGAGACATCAAGAAAGTGTAAATATTCCCCAGCACACCAAGAATCTACAATCACCGTCCAAAGGTTTTTAGTGCAGAGAGATAACATCACAAAGATAAGTGTAACGTTTCAGAGTCGCACAGGACCCCTTCATCAGGCGTGTGATGTGCCTGACGAAGGGGTCCTGCATGACTCTGAAACGTTGCAATTATCTTTATGATGTGATCTCTCTGCAATGAAAACTTTTGGATGGTGATTGTAGATCCTTGGTGTGCTGGCGAATATATACACTTCCCGTATAACAGGTATCACTAAATGGCGGACCGCGCTCCAGATCCAGACCCAGTAACAGTCCTATCCAGACTGCAGCCTCACCAAATAGTTGCCTGAGTGTCCTCTCCCCGCCGCCAACTCACTTACCTGCTGCTGCCGCTATTATCCTCAAGGAAGGGCACAACAAGGGAGCTCGGCAGGTCTGTGATGAGGGGGGTCTGTGATGAGAGATCTGTTATAGGGGGATCTGTGATAAGGGGTCTGTGCTTGGGGGGGATCTTTGATGAGTGGGTCTATGATTGGGGGGTCTGTGATGAGGGGGATCTGTGATATGGGAGTCTGTGATTTGGGGGGGATCTGGGATGCGGGTGTCTGTGATGGAGGGGTCTGGACAAAGTGTGAAGCACATAAATGTTCCTGGACCTCACACTAACAAGTGCCCACACAGTAGAACCCTGTATTTTACCATAAGAGCCAGGATGTTTGGGCCCTAAAGATAAGGCCGTGATGTGAAGGTCTGAGTCATAGCATCATCATGACACTTGGACCTCTGCTGGAAAAAATTTTTACTGACTGGACCCCCATGAATTTTAGATTAGTACCCATACCATAGAATATACAATACTATGAATTTCGAATTGCATGCCTTGAAAAGTAACTTCAAAACAATCGATGACATATGGACACTCAGGGTTCCAAATTGAGCAAAGCTGGCCACAGCAGCCAGTGGTCACTCATGCAGCTGAAGAAATATAGAAATTCTACATTTTCACTGCTTCAGTTGCAAGAGCTACCATATCTTTTCATTATAAAGGAGCAGAAACACATTTTGAATCAAACTATTACAGAAAATGTGGCTGAACTTTTCTAGCAGCAACATGAATGAAATTCTAGTAAACGTTTGAATGTAAATGTATTCTAAGTGGCTTAACTTGTACAGTAATCCTGAGCTCACTTCCCTGTACGTACTGCAGGAAGGCAAGAGATGGAAGTGCTAAAATTGGCTGTCAAAGTCATGACATAATATTCAGGATTAAAATAATTCTTCCTTGTGATGTAGTGGAAGTGCAGACAGCTTACTTTCTCTGGTATGAACAGGTTGCAAAGGAAGATAAACATTAAGATGCTAAGCGTGTACCTTTGCATGCATGCTTGCTTTGATGTGAATTAAATGCTTACACCTTCGGAAGCCTTTTTTATTCTCAGGGGCAATCAATTTAAACAGATACCTTAGAAGTAAAAGCATTCTTAGGTTCTTAGGCACAACAAAATTTGTTCTTTTTCTGACATTACTTTACTTGCAAAAAAATGTGTTTAGCAATGAGGTAAATTTGAGCAAGTATAAGGGCTTGTGCCCATGGCATTTCTGATTTACATTTTATTTAGGGAGTCATTATAGTGAACCAGGACTATAATGTCAATGCCAACATATGTAACATTATTCACCCAGATTTGGTTTAAAAGCAAATATCCCAGAATAAAAAGCCCATTAAAAGATAGACTAAAACAGCTGTGTTGCTGCAATACTCACCTTTTGTCTGGAGCTGCCTGCTGTAGTACTTCCTTTCTAGCACTAGGTATCTTCAGTCTGCCAGTTTGATTGAAGGCCAGCATCATTCAACCCATTTCCTCTAAAGCCAGGATATCATGTACCAGCCCCCAGCCTGCATGTCAGCATCATGGGCGTCTGCAGGTAGGGGCAAGGGGGGGCTGGCGCCCCCCTGGAGAAAGGTGTGACGCTCAGGGGCCAGGCCCAGGCTGATCATGGGCAGGTGCAGAATGGGTGCCAGCATAAGGGAGGAAAGGTGGCCCCCTTAAGGCACCAGGAGAGGGAAAGCGCTAAAAAGCCACGGGTCCCTCAGGAAAAGCTGATGCTGACGCTGGTGGCTCACACCTTTACCCAGCCCAGCACCGGTCACACTGCGCGTACTGTGACATGCAGCACCGTGCCATGATTCTGTGAACATCAGCCGCTGCCTCCAAGTCACACTAGCTTCCATTTGCTCTCCACTCCAGGCTGCTACTGCTCCTCCTCTCTCCAAGTTCTGGGAAAAGGGCAGAACAACTGCTTCTCTCTCTCTACAGGCTCCAGCCCTGCAATGAACAATTCCCGCCCTGGCAGTAGCAGAAATGCCTCCAGTCCAGCACAGAGTCAACAGTCGCTGCTGAACTGGAGGCAAGAGATGAGGGGGAGGAGTCCAGTGAGACTAGGGGGAGGAGTCGGCAAGCTCAGGAGCAGGATCAGCAGAGAGTGGAGGGATGAAAGGTAAATCTTGCTACTTTGCTTTGCATAAGATAGCCCACTGACATATACACCATGGGGACCCTCTAGAGACGAGGAATAGCTGAGAACATAGGAACAGAGTGCAAGGAAAAAAGAGAAATGGGGACAGGAAGGGACATGGGGGCAAAACAGGGAAGATTACATGGGGACAGATGGGAGCGGAATCTGCTTCCTATCCACTTGCTCAACTTGGGATCTGTGTGCTGATTCTCTGCTGAGCAGAGCCCACCCAGCCCACTCTGCTCTATGGGTGGTCAGGTGTATACAGACTTGTGTCTGTTTACACCCAACTGCCCTCCAATTCCATCTGCCCAGACAGAGGGGGGCAGATCCCCTTCATTTGTTTTTGGCAGATTGTGTTGGATTGAATGTAGGCGGGTGTAATCTGACACACGATCGGGTCCATCTGAAAAACTGACAGGCAGAACCAATCAGACCAATCGGTGCCAGGATGGGGGGGGGGGGGTAAAATCTGAATCCCCAGCTACTTGCTGGAGTTTCAGATTTTTAATGTGCTGCAGACATGTTCTTTTAACGCACTCCTGGCTGCAATAGCAGCCAGGAGTGTGTGTACTTTTGTAAATCCAAATGTTGGCTGATCACTTCCACAACCGCTGTGATGGGCCACCCCCTCCTCCCCTCCTGCCACCTAGTCACCTATATGCTATCACATAGGGGCTATTGGTTTGCTATGTGATAACAATAAAGTCATGAAAAAAGTTTTAACTGTTTTAACTGTTTAAATAGACACATAAACAATAAAAAATGTTTTAGAGCCCCCTCACACAAATACAAAAAAACACATGTGTTAGGTCACCTAGGTAGGAAAATGGAGTTTGCCCTACACATATATCACTGCACACATCAGAATGAGGGCAATCATTTTAATTCTAAAATGATGACCTACTGGGGCGAGAGAGAGAGAGAGAGATGTAGATCAAACCAGCGCAGCACCGGCACTGCCCACTACACACCAAGACCCTCCCCTTCATGACATTGTCAAAAAGGGGTGAAGCATGGGTGACCTTAAAATGATGTCCCCCCCTGAAAAAAGTTCTGCAGACCCCATGGTCAGCATGCTTCTTATCAGCACATGAACTAATCGGATCCTTGTGCTGCTTCTTATTATTATTTTCATCTCATTGATTTCAATGAGAGAATGCAATTATTAAAAAATTGTACTATAATCAAATAGTTTTATAGGACTTGACCTGACCTTTATTGCTTAGGACTTTGCAAAACACAAAGACAGCAATAACAGCCTCAGCATTTCTCCCACCAAATGCTTTCTTTAGAATACCTACATTTCTTACGGCAGGAACAGCATACACAGTGCTTGATTTTTATTTTTTTCCATATTTTCTGAAAAATGATTTTCAATTGCTTATGAATTTCATGTAGCTGTGTATACATGAAATTACATGATCCTGCGACTCTTTAAATGGCGCAACTAACAATCACCCATTTTGGATCCAGCTTCTATTCATGCTAAATACCACAAACAAGTACTGCGCTCAATGAAATGAGCAAAAGAGTATATATAAAAAATAATAATCTTTTATTCTGCAAGCTGCTGTATTCAATGCTTGGTCGCTTTAATGCTTACTTAGAGTATATTTAAAGACCTTTTGAATAGAGTGGGGAATGGTTTAAACCCCTTTCAGGTTTTTTTGCTTTTTTTGCTGTTTGTGTCCTATTGAGAAGATTGTGGCTTTGCATATACTTTACATTTACAAAGGTGAAGTTAGCTAGGTATCCTAATGCACCCACCTTTACCTTTGCATAAAGCTGTGGTGTATATAAATACAATAATAAACAGTATTTTGATTTAAACAAGATCTTAATTTAAAGAATGTGAAGTTTAGGTTTCTAAAGTATTAGAAATCATGAACAATTGCTGTTGAACTCCAGACAAGAAATGTTATTCAAATATATTCCACAATTAATACAAAGAATGTAAATTCACTTTATGTAAAGCAAGATATTACCCTGAAAAAGTAGCAGTGACCCCGCTGTGCTATTCATAGCCTGTGCTGGGAGCATAGCTGTGGAAAACTAGAGTGGTGGATACAAGACCAGTCATGCCTCGCAAGGAGGGAGAGTAGCAGTGATTGGTCTAGGGGTGACATGGTTGGATCGCCAAGTGTTTTTTTAATAAAAGCTGTAGATGTAGAAATATTGAAAATATTTCATTAATTGAGGGATGCAGGGTTCAGAGACAATTGTATGTTACTGCTGCCTAAAAGAGGATTTGGGCACTGGAGAACAATAAAACAGTGACCAGTCTGGTAGGACTCCCAGCAGGCCTCATTTTTGTACTAGTGTCCTAGAAGGGTGGCCACCTTTTCTCTGCTGTTTTTTCTGCATTCAAGATTCTTCTACCTGCTGTTTGTGCTGGTTTATACAGTATATGCTACTATCCAGATCGGCACATCCTCAGCAATAGCTTTAGTGGCGGTACCTGGACACCACTGGACTGGATGATTGCAGGGCTAGCAGTAACCTTCGATACTTGGCTCTGCATTGTGGCGCTTTTAAAACTTTAAAAATTAAAACTTGAGTGTATAGTGTTACACCGGCCATACACGGTTGAAATCTCAGCTGGTTCAGCAGGAACCAGCCGAAATTTGAAGCATTAGTGGGCAGGCTGAATGTACCAAGTTGACCGATCAGCTTAGGTACAACCAGCCTGTCGGATTTGCTTGCAATTATCGCCAGCAGTTACTTTAGCCCCTAGCGATAATCACTGTCTTCTCCCGATGGGCATGGTTTCTCCCGCCTGCTCCCACCCCCCTGTTGGGAGAAGACAATTGCTTGGCAGGAGGGATTCTCCTGTCAGCACTGTCTGTGTTAAAGGGGAAATCATACAAATTTCTTTTTTGCAACCTGTGGTTGCAGGAAAGAAAATTGCACCGTCTGTGGCCTGCCTTAGTTAGCTGTGGAGCGCTTTAGAGACCCAGAGCCAAGACACAATCAGGTGTGACCCAGTCACTGAAGACTCAATTTGTAGGTAGTCTGTGTGGACCACCATTATTGTCCCAATTTTTTTTGTCAGTTTACCATGGAAGGGGTTAACACTGAGGAATTGATTCCTTATGTGGAGTGCTGCAAATGCATGCTCTGCTCTCTTCTTCCTGACATTTAGTGTGTGGTAATACATTCCTGCCACTGCTCCTTATTTTGAACCCCTCCTGCTACCAGCAGCCTGTCTTGTGAGTATTCAATGCCTCGCCTTGTACCCTGAGTTACATTGTCCCTGTCTTGTATCGTAATATGTCAGATCCCAGACCTGTTGTAACAGGTTCCCCTTTGAAATTAGAAGAACAGTGTGTAGCTTCTACCAGACTACCAAGAACTTTTTTGTGCACCTGCTAGTCCCTGATGTCCTTTATAGGGACTGAGAGAATCCTGAAAGGCTTCTCACACATGTCAAACATTTGACAGACCTATACCTGTTTGAGGAGTCAGATCTATTGGTATCATGCCTTAATAAAGCAATGATGATCCATGTAGAGCAGGGGTCTCAAACTGGCGGCCCTCCAGCTGTTGCAAAACTACAAGTCCCATCATGCTTCTGCCTGTGGGAGTCATGCTTGTAACTGTCAGCCTTGCAATGCCTCATGGGATTTGTAGTTTTGCAACAGCTGGAGGGCCACCAGTTTGAGACCCCTGATGTAGAGGATGCGCTTGTGTTTAAGTATCCCATCGACATACATATGGATGTTCTTTCTAAAACCTTGTTTTCTCTGCCTGGCCCTGCATTGCACCTGTTTTTTTTTCCCTGGGAGTTTAACCTTGGGCAAACAGAGAAGAAACAGAGAAGAACAATTAGGCTGTGTGTGCTGCAGAGAATTGTAGGTGTGGCATAATTGTACAGTGGGAGGGGCTTAAACTTGAGCCTTCTCACTGTGTACACAGTAACAGATGCCATGGCCTTTGTACCCAAATAGTTCAATAGCTTGTATAAGCAATAACAACACTTCAGATGTCAGCAGCAGTGATAATAAGCAACAAAGAGACCCAGAGAAGCCTGCCTTACCACCTCCAGAATGATTTACACATGCGTGCTGTCCTTTATCTCTGTCTGTAGTCTACTAGTACCTTTCTCTTTCCCTGCTATGGGTCCTGCTGATCCCCCTCCAGTGTTCTACACTGTCCCTGGTACTTCCTCCTTGCCAGTACTGCCAGTCAGAGGTCTTCTCTCTCCTCTTCCTGCTGTACTGTCCTGTCAGCAATGGGGAGACACAGACTGTTGTGTTGAGAATGCCCAGGCTTTGCGACTCTCTCATTCTAAAGTGGCCATCAGCCAGGATGCTCCCGAGAATACCAATACCCCCCTTCTCATCAACATCCCTTGACTGGACAAAGGTCAGGAGAATCTTTTTGATTCCTCAGTACTGTTGTTATTGTGTAGGGCTGTTAGTGTTTGGTTGTCATTTTCCGCTCCTCAGTTGGACTGATTGTGGACATCCCAATAGTCTCTGAATCACGTGTCTCTCAAATAATCGGTACAAAAATATGATTTGGTATTTACCATAAATTTATTTTTTTGGAATTGGAAAATACAAAAATCCCAAATTATTTTGACATGTTAAAGCATATACAGTATGAGATTCTTGTGATTGAGTACTTTAAAGTTCCCAGCCCAGCTTTGCCCCCAAATCTTATTCATCATTCAGTCCTTTCATTAACTTATAATTGAAATATGCAACAGGAAAAATAAAGCCACGTACACGCGACCGGATTTTTGGCAGACAAAGCGTCAGACTTTTGTCCGAAGGGCGTGTGCCAGGAACTTGTCTTGCAAACGGTACACAATTGTCTGCCAACAAACACGAATGTAGTGACGTACTAGACACACTAAGAGCCGATAAAGAGGAAGTTCAATTATCAGGCGCCACCATTTGGGCTCCTTCTGCTAATTTTGTGTTAATAGAAGTTTGGTGAGTGTTGATTCGTGCTTTTCAGTTCGTGCTTTTCAGTTCATTTCTGAACGGCCATTCATCAACCAGCCATGTTGCGGAATCGGAGGAGAGAACATGCTATTATTGGCCTTGGAGTTATTGCTTTGACCCAAGTCCAGTGCAGGAACAGGAGGAGGAGGATTTCTTGGACCAAAAATTGGTTGCTTAATCTTGACCAATTATGTCATTTGCCTTTGCTGTGGGAGCTCCAGGAGAATAATCCGGATGATTTTCGGAAATATCTCCGGATGATGGATCCCTGCTTTCATCAACTCTTTGCATTGTTGACCCCCTATATTAAGAAGCAGGACACATGCATGAGGCTTGCCATTACTCCAGAACCTCAAGTTTACCACTGGGATCTCCCCCCAGGCTCTGGGACTCATTATTCCAGAGACCTGCTCAGGCATTATTAAAGTCCTGCAGAAGGACTATATTCAGGTAAGTTTTTTCCTTTAACATCACATTCTATGTATTTAATGTTTGCTAATGTATTGTATTAATTTCTTGATTCCATAATTAACATTATTGTAATATGCTGTGAATGTCCTCTTTGTCCTCATGGATGCTGTAAGCTTTTCCTGCTCCTTTTTTAGCCTACATGCATATTTTCTTTCACTAACCTCCCCAGCATGCTCTCCTGGGCCCATTCACACCTAGCCTAGTAACTTAACAATGTTTTTTTGTCAGCTACATTTTTGTGCTTACCCTAAACACCCCCTAAAATGTGTCCAGATGTTATTGTTGTCCTCCAATTTAGGCAGAGTGCAAGAGGCCATTTTTTGGGGCTCAAACTCATTTGTAACCCCCCCCCCCCCAAATGCTAAGTCAACAGATACAAATACTCTATCTGTTGACTTTGCAAAACCATACACAGTATCCCTCTTTTGTGGTCATATTTCTGGATGAATTCACCAGAGCATGTAGTACAAGGGCCTGCCTGATTACCTTCAGATTTTAATGTAGAAAGTTTTTGTCTCCTATTATCTTGATAGGTTATTTCTGAATGTCAAAATGTGCTGCAATTTGGACAGTGTGTATCCATATTTTTTGATAATGACACTTCTTACCTGTCCACTGGGCTGCCAATAGTGTAAGTAAGGAGGGGCTGGCCAAAGTATCACACACTATTTATGCAAACAGCTCTCATGGAAGTGGAGAGGGTTACCTGTCCAAAACATCTACCCATTACCTCCACCCCACCATAACATTTTTAGAATGGGCCACCAGAGGGGGTAAGGAATCAGATAAGTTGACCTTACACTTTTGTCTTTAAATACTTATTTAAGTTTTATACGTATGTTGTCCAAGCATGTTTGTGTCAAATCTGCTTGCAATGTTATGTGCAGAAGTAGTAATTTCTTTTTTTTTTTAATCCACAGTTTCCTTCCAACCCACAGTAATGGCAGCACGTTACAGCCCAGTTCCATCATCAGTGGGATTTTCCCAACTGTGGTGGAGTTATTGATGGAAAACATGACCAGATTGTCCTACCACCCAACTCTGGCTCATATCATTTCAATTATAAAGGCTTTTGCAGCATAGCCCTGCTAGCTGTAGTGTCTGCCACATATGAGTTCTTGTTTCTTGATGTTGGGAAGAACGGCCGCAACTCTGATGGAGGGGTCATTATGCAGACAGAGTTCTATAAGTGGCTCAAGAGTGGCACCTTAAACTTGCCACCTGCTGAGAAGAATGTTGAGGGCCTCAATTTTGTTTTTGTTGCAGATGAGACCTTTGCTCTGAGGGAACATCTTATGAAGCCGTTTCCTATGAGGAACCTCACCTCAGAGCAGAGAATATCTAATTACAGGCTCTCTCGTGCCAGAAGGGTGGTTGAAAATGCCTTTGGCATCCTCTCCAGTCAATTCAGGCTGTTTTTAATACCAATTAACTTGGCATTATACAAAATCAACCATGTGGTATTCTGCTGCTGTATACTCCATAATTTTTTACAGAGGAATGCTAGCAGCTACCTTGCCTCAGTGCCAACTGATGTTGCCGTCTGTGGGTGTGAGGATGGGTCTAGAAACTGGCCGTGCTGGATTTCCCTCCCAAAATGCCAGAGATATACGTCAAAAATGCCTTGATTATTTTGTGGGTAGAGGGGCCGTGTATTGACAGCGAATTGGAGTTGATTCTGAATAATATTTTTATTTGATCATAAACTCATATTTCATTTGAACTACTGTTGTCTGTGTTTCTTATCTGTATAATATGTTCTTAAACGGCCTTTATTTGGGCCACTTGCTACAATAGTGCAAACGTACCTTATTTGCTTCATGAGATGACAATCTCTTCATCAACTAACTATTATGGTGTGCTGTGGGTCTGCTACACACACACACACACACACACACAATGTTTTTGTTCTTAATGGATCTAATGCATCAATTTCAAAAACATGGAGCGACGGGCGAGATTTATGCCACCACCCACCTGTGTGATTTTGTGGGCCCACATACACAACCTCCGCAGGCAACCCACCCACCACAGCAGCATGACAGTCAATGGCAATACCAGCCCCAAGACCCCCAACAAGGCCTCTGGTATGGGGATTTTCACACCTTCCACACTTACTAATTATTATTTTTTTTTTTGTTGTTGAATAATAATTTGATTTGTTATATTTTCTATATTTTTGGATGCATAGAATGCACTTTTTGGTTAAGTTCTATTGGCAGATAGCATGTCTAATTTTATTTGTTTTCTTTTCTTAATAAAAAAATTGTGTAGAATAATACTTGGTCTATGTGTTTTACTTCAAATTACAGTTTGGTAATAGGCCAGTACATTTTCAAAAATAAAATGTAAAATTAACAAGGGACACCAACATAGTTGTATCTTTGATATTAAAAACTACAGGATAATAGTGTTGTGGTAACTTGGCCAAAAAAAAAAGAAAAAAACAACCATAATAATATTATTCTTGATATCACTAGAAAACAAAAGAATTTTCAAATATGTTTGCCATAACTCCATCAATATCACCAGCAAAGCAGCTTCATTACTATCCCATTAAAAAAGAGGAAAATTGTGCGCTGCATTTCGACAATTCATAATTTGCCATGTTACGTATGTTAAATCTCTAAAGCTAGTTTACAAGACTGACCACTTCCGGCTCATCCTTGCTTTTGTGTGATGGACTTGTGTACAGACGATGGGAAAATCTGACAACAGACCATTGTCCGCCGAAAATTTACTAGCCTGCCATCCAACATTTGTTGGTGGAAAGTTGGATAACAATTGTCTGATGGAGCGTACTAACAGTCGCATTTTAGACCAACAGTCTGTCATCACACAATTCCCTGTTGAAAATCTGATCGTGTGTACGAGGCTTAAGTCTAGAATTAACACTTTCTGTTCAAAGGTGACAAGATTCACCCACTGCACTGTATCTATGGAGGAGCAGAGTTTTCTCCCCAGGACTGAAAGTGTGTTAGGACCGTAGAACACCCCCTTTCCTTTTCTCAGCTACAATGATTGGTAGGTGTTCTGTGATCCACAGAAAAGAACTGGGCAGGACTGATAACTACTTGAGATTTCAGTACAGCAGAGGCACAGAGCACAGAAAGATAAGCGTTCACTGGATTTCTGGCAAGATCAACAGGTATATTTTTAACAGACATAACAAAGCACATTCTGTTTCAATACATTTTTATTAAATAAGTAGAATATTGCCCGATTACAAATACTCAACATTTCTTTGATCATGCAGATGTACATATCTTGACGTAAAGAGGAGTTACAGATGTGAATATATTATGCAGTCATAACAAAACAAATAGCTGCTAGACCCAAGTACCTCATATGAACTGTACATTCCTGATAGGTGGGGCTCTATTGGTATAAAGATAATACGAAGAACCAACAACTACTAGACTAACCTGTTCCCCCCCTATGTTTTTGGATAAAATGATGGAGTCAGCCTCTATCCCAGGGCAGGGACATTCTTCCAACTATTATCAAGACAACCAGCTGGCAAAGAACAGCGATCACCTGATCTCACCCAAATAAATAGGCTCTGCATTTTGTATTTACTCGGGATATCTTTGTGTAATAATAAAATGGGGGCAAATACTTTTTCACAGCATTGTATATGTATTTTGGTGTTATGGGGTGGGAGGTTTGATTCAGTTCAGTCCACTCCAGAAGTGTTGTTTAATGGCTCGCTGGCCTACTTTTATTATCAGACCAGAAAAGGTTCACAGAGCAAATCAGTTTCCCACACAAGGGATTCCACCATCAACATGAACCTAAATGAGGTTCAGTCTTCTGGCTATCTCTAGCAAAACCGCTGCTCAGTTCTTTTGCCTTTATCATCCAGACCATCTAACACAGCACCTCAGTGATCTTGTACAAACTCTGTACCTCTGCTCTTTTCCAGCTTCTTGCTGCTCTTTCACCGACTGCACCTGCACTGTGCAATTATACGCGCAATTACGACACGCAATTATATTTTCGTATCACCGGACAAAAAGACCATCATCAGCAACTAGAAAAATGCCTCACTATGATAGACGACTGGATGACCACTAGCTCCCTCAAACTTAACGAATTGAAAACAGAACTTCTTATTCTACATGCAAATCAAAACCCCCGAACCAAGATCCCTTGGACACCACCCACCATTTTTGGACAGACCATCGCCCCTAGGACCAAGGCCAAGAGTCTCGGAGTCATTTTTGACTCAGAAATGTCAATGGATGCCCAAATAGGAGCAGTAGTCAGTGGTTCTCACCATCTGCTCCGCCTGCTAAGCAGACTCATCCCCTTCATTCCAAAGGAGGACAAAGCAGTGGTAGTTGGAACATTCATTAATTCTCGACTGGACTACGCAAACTCCCTCTACATAGGATTACCCCAATATCAACTTGCGCGCTTACAACTTATCCAAAATACGGTGGCAAGGCTGATAACAGAAAAAAAACCCTGGGAATCCATCTCCCCTTCCCTGAGGAGCCTACATTGGCTAACCGTAAGGAATCAGGTCACATTCAAGACCCTCTGCCTCACCCACAAATGCACACATGGAGACGCTCCGCAATACCTTCTCGAGAAAATAAAACACTACACACCGAATCGCAGTCTTCGATCGTCTAATCAAAATCTCCTCCTCATTCCTAAATCCCGCTACAAATCAAAGGGGGAACGGAGATTCGCTGTCCAAGGACCACGGCTATGGAACGCTCTACCAACCGACATTCGCATGGAAGGAAACCATCAGGCCTTCAGGAAGAAACTCAAGACCTACCTCTTCTAGAAGCTCGACAACTAAACGCCAATACAGCGCCTTGAGGCGATTCAGTTCGCATTGTAGCGCTATATAAGTTATTCATTCATTCATTCATTCACTGTGCAGACATACACTCTTTGGCTGCCCCATGCAGTCTCTCTGACTCCTGGGAAAGAATTGGAGTCCTCCTGATCCCTATGCAGTGACCTCCTGTCTATCGAGTAGAGCCCCAAACTATTGTCAGGTCCTAGATTTTATGGGCTGTGAACACCTGCACACACAACCTGTTGATTTATGACAAGACCTGGACACAGGATTAGAGACTTCTTCCCTCCCAAAGCCCTTCAAAGTCTCTGAGCTCCAAACTTTGATTCCGGAATTACAAAACCCAATGAAAGATGAAAACCCACCTTTCTTCTCTCAGAACTGACATTCTGGAGCACCTCAAACTGTATTCTTGAGAACTCTGTGTTGTTTTCCCCAACATTATACAGTGGCAGGGCCTCACACTGTCACAGTATGTTCAAATGGAGTGAGAGTTAATCGCAAGTCCATGTGTTTCAAAACCATAAGTGGGAAATTGGAGATATCAAAATAATTCCATAGATGTCGGAATAACTACAAGGCCTTTGGCTAACAGAAATGCGCAGCAGAATGCTTGCAGGATTCTCGGCAGAATGGTGACTAGGTGTGCACATGCACACAAGAATGAGCACTGGCGCACAAGCCCAGGAGCGCACTCAATTCATGTTGTCACCATATGGACTATTTAAGGGGGATTCTGCTCATGCTCCAATGCTGACTGGTCTTTCAGCTGTTGCCTGTGTCCTGTTATTACTCCGCTTGTTCCCTTATTGCTGACCCGGCTTGTCTCTGACCTAAATTTAGATCCTGCTTCTGCTCTGTTGCCAGTTCCTGACCCCGGCTCCCTTTTGAGCCACGTCTCTGTCTTATGACTCGGTACTTTGCTGCCCGCCTGCTGCTGACCTCGACTATCCCTGTGACCACACTATCCTTGTGACCATGCTGCTGTTACCAGCTTTGCACTCACATCTGGTTCAAGTACCTATCATCTACAGATGCTGTCATCTGTATCAGCTCTGCTCATCACAGGGAGTTCTTGTCTCAAGCCTGCTGAGAGCTCTGACAAGTCTTGCATCTGGAACCCGCAGGCTGTGTTGAGTTTCCCTTTAACTTCGGCTGGATCTCATGCACAGCTACTGTTACTGATATTCTGCCAGCCTTCCAGGGTCTACATCCCCTGCTGCAAGCACTCCTATCAACACCTGCAGGCGCTCATATTCCTACTGTCCCTCTGTACCCTCTGTTCCACCTTCAGTGGGACCTGGGTTGGAGATACAAGGGAGGTCAACTTTGTCATTTCAGTCTCCGATTAGGTACGTGACAATAGAAGGGATGTGATGAGAGGTCTGTAGTGTGGTAAAGCTTAACGTGTTTGTTACCCCATCATTTCATATTTCTGATATGTTCCTGCTATACCATGTACTTGTATGAAAAAGTATCCTGTTCTCTTATATTGCTTCCTTTGTGTGAAATCTCTGGTGTTTCTGCCAGTCACTCTGCTTTCCTATTAAAATTGGCCTAGGCAATCCGTGTCACAATCATCCTAGATGAGGCACGTTCCTCTGTCTTTTCTGGCAAAAGAATGAACAGGCGTTCTGAAGCTTGAAGGAAGTTGTAGCTTTGTAGATATAACATCACAATATCTGAGGCATTCCTAGAACTGAAGGAAGGCAGTGCTGAAAGTCAACTCAGGATTCCCTGTTTTCTAGACATGCGCTTAACCAACTAAGCATGCCCTCTCCCACATCTAAAGGACACAAGTTAGGTTGGTCGAACTATTTCTTGGCTCCGATGGAAGACTAATGCAGCCTTGGGAATTGAGTCAAGCATAGGTAACAGCACCGCTCGAACTGGAAAGAACGTTAAGAAAGTTCGCCATGGTCAGCGAATCAATCTCTGAGTCTTTTTATGCCGACATGATAGCCAGAAAAAAGGCAAACTTGACAAAGAGGCCTTTAATGGAGACATCCCTAGAACACTTTGCTTAAATTCCCAAGGGGGAGTTGAGAACGTGAGAGAGACTCCATTTGTAAAACCTCAGTTTACTCCGAAGTCTGAGCCTAGCTGCTCCCTTGAAGAATTGTTGGACAAGAAAAGATGCCTAGACCGGGATACACCTGTGAAGGCCAAAAAAGCTGACACTTGAACTATGAGGGAGCTGACCGATAGAGCCAGATCTAAATCCGACTGGAGGAAGCCTAGAATATTTAGAACTTCTAGATCACTACATAGTCTGTCAGCAGCAGACATGTATTGAACAATCTTTGACCAGATTCTCCTATAAACTTTGCGTTCATACTTCTAGTATTCAAGAGAGTGGAGATGACTATGGAGCAGCCGAGGACCTCCAATCTCAAGAACCAGACCATCAGACGCAACTGTGCTGGATATGGATGTAGAATTGCACCCAGCGACAGAAGGTCTGGCCTGAGGAGAAGGTGCACTGGGTTCCGGAAGCTGAATTGTGCTAGCAAGGGGAACCATGGCCTAATTGGCCAATAAGGCATCACTGCCACTACCTCCACAATCTCTGTTCAGAGTCTTTGTAGAAACCCGAGGTTGACAAATGCACAGGTCCTACTACATTTCTAATGATCCATCTGGGCATCAGTGCCTGAAAAACCTCTGCATGTAGAGACCATTGGTTGTTGCCCAATTTGACTTTGGAAAGAAAGTCTGTTAGAATTTCTTGGACTCTGGGGACCAAAGCCGCTTATCACCCTTCCCTTCTAAATGAATGGCTCCACACTGCACCGCAGTGAGTGCCTTGTGCAACCAAAATAAACGTTATCACAACACACAGAAGGGCATAAAGGCTAACTATATTTTCAAATATTTTCAAGTAATTTAATCCTACTGACCCCTATCCCTATGCTAACTAAAACCCCTTGCACTTGCCTTAGATCAGCAGGTGATGTGGTCAAGGAGCCTACACTTCATGGGGTGGCACTCAAAGAACCCTCCCTACAGACCTTCAAGCAAGTAGCTTTTGTATTCAGGCCTATGAAGAACCCCTTTACCCCACTATTCTGCACATTGGCATCTCCCTGTCACAAGCACCCCTACCAATAAACCCCTATGCCCCTGACTCCAAGCCTCCCTGCCTCCTAACACCCTTGACACTGCAACCCCCTGAACTCCTGACTCTGCACCTTCATGCCTCTCATCACCCCTGATACTGCAACTCCCATCGCCCTTGATTCTGAACCTCACTGCCTCCTTTTTGCATCCTGGTAACTCTACCACTGTATACTCCACAACTGCCCCCTGTCCCTGCTTTCCATTGTCACCTTTGCAGGAACATGTAGAGAGGAGGAGAAGATGAGCATTGAATTCCTTGGCACTCTACCCACATCCTCCTCCCTCTGGTGGCATCACCTCATCCCCAGTGCAGCTTGTTGAGGCCAGTTAGCCTCTGGCCTCTGGAGGCTCTGTGCACATTGCGTGCATTTTCGTGGGAAGGGGGAGGTGATACACACTTCTGGGTTGAGAGGAAGAGGGAAGCCAAACACTGAGATGCCCACTAACCCCATTACTACAGAACCTTTGCAATGTAGCAACCACTTTCTAGAAGTCCAAAATTCTAATTTATTCTTTATTTTATTTACTTTCAATGTAAGTATTTTATTTGAAATACACACCCATTATCACCCTTCCCTCCCAAACTACTAAACTTTTTATTATTACATTGAACATGCGATCTCCATGTAGGGCTGAAACTTACAGGGGAAATTAAATCTCCATTATAATTTCTGCATTCTTCTTTCACAATAAATATAGGCTAGGATGTACTGTATGTGGTGGGCAGGTTTAGCAGTACTCTTCTGGTTTGCAGGAATCCATCCTCAAATGAGCATGTAGAGTGGAAAGACATTTGTAAGAAAATGCAGATGCACATTTTCAGAAGCACTTTGTTCTTCTGTTTGTCCTGGTGCCCTGACATCACAGAAAAGCCATTGTGAAAAATTTATGTCACCTGTGGGTGGGTTCTTGATAGCTAGCAAGCTGTTCTTGTCAGAATGTGATTTGGATTTCTGCTTACAGTGTAATGACACGTGACCAAGAGTGTCTGTATTGTGACAATGATAAGAATCTGGAAGAAAAATGGACACAAACTCTACTTACTAACATATTAGTCTCAGCCCCTGGGACACTTTCAACCTTTGCCAAGGGCCCATACTTGACATTTCCAGAGTCCTGTCCAGACTACGCCCACTTTCCAAGTAATCCTGTTTGACCTCCGCCTATGGTCCTGTCAGGGCTGGGCTTTCAGCAGCTCTCTTCTCGGTGCTCAGGCTGCTCAGCTGTCAGTCCAGCCTACAGCCAGCCCCTTTTGGCTATTTAAACTTCCTTGCTCATTCCTTCGGTGCCTTCACCTTGGTCAACATATTAAGTGTGTCTTTCTGCTGTGTTCCTGTTTGATTTTGCCTGGCTGACGTTTCTTCTGGTTCTTGATCTTTGACTTCTGACAACGCTGATTCCTGGCTCCCTGATCCTGGCTCGTCTGATTACCCATTTTGGCTTCCTAACCCTGGCTTCTGTTTTTACTACGTTCCCTATTTGTATTATTTTACTATTACAGATCTGGTCTACTTTCTTGGCATTTTGGTCCCTACAAATACGGGGGCCATTCACTCACAGTCATGCTAACCTCAGTTAATACAATTTTCTAATAAAGGTGTTGCTGTGATTCCAGGACACCGTATAATCGGAACAGAGGACCAAGATGTGGGACTGTCCAAGCAAACCTGGGCTTGGCATCTATGAGAGACTAACGCTGTAATAGTGGAGGGCCTTACAAACCCATGGCAGTAGAGAAAGAGTTATTGATGGTGAATTTGCATACACCCTCTACAGCAGCCCTATCATATACCTCTTGTGAAACACTTACCCATCATATTTTTTGCACCTGAAGCCATGCCCACTGCATTGTGCATAACACCATTGTGAGATTCTGTTTAAATGCTTGTCATGAGTGAGTACACATGGGAACCAAGATGACAAAGTTTCTTTGTTGGTATCCCTGTTTCACAAGAGCTAAGAGAGGTCACCCAAAATCCACAATCTGCCCATGAAACAATATTTATCAAAATATGAATTAAAATAGTTATTTTTTTTGTTGTTGTTCATGTGTATCCCGGGCAATATTCACTTTTATTATACAGTATATCATTTCAGAAATGAACAACAAGTCATTTTTCATTAAGTGGATCAAACATCACCATATTTAGAATCTGAAAGTAGTTCTGACAACAACAAGAGATATAAAATATTCAAGTACTATGGTCTGCCAAGGTTTTCACAGAACAGTCAGGCTAAGTGGCTGAGTTTATATTGCCATTATCACTGTTAGCTGAATGCGGTTGCTAAGAAACCCGCCTTATCAATGATTCAAGAGTCAGGTTTTGCGCCTTTAACTCTGTAAATGGATAGTGCCCACTTTTCTGGTTCTCTTTCACACTGAAGGTCGGCATGAGAAATGTATCTGTCCCACTTCAGAGAAGACAATGGTTCCCCACAAAGTAGTTTTGTAACCTATTGAAAAGAATGATACTTAGGTAACACAACGAACGTTAACAGTGATCCAGATCTTGAGGCAGAAGTTCCATAAATCAAAAAGGACATCAACGGAAGTCTGTTCTCACAGTGTGTGAACAGACAGGACAAGATTCCATTTCTTTTTTTCAGTTATTTATGGAGTGATATACATATACAGTATGTTACAGAATGAAAAGGAAATAAATATCTCCACTATATATAATACTTACTGAACCAGAAATACATTACCTATTTTAGCAAGTTAATCAAGCAAATACTAGACTCTACATGTTAAAATAACCTGCCTCAGGCAGTCTGTGTTACCCATAGCAACCAGTCAGAGTTTTCACTCTCCTATTACCTACACTGACAGAATGTAAACTGGATTTAATTGTTTCCTATGGGAAATACAGATCTTACAGATTACCTAAAAAAATTGTGTAAAATAAACTCTTTCTTGCCAGTGCAAGGTTTTATAACATCCGTAAAATTAAAAAGGTTAAAAAATCTCTTTCACAGGAGTTCTTAGCGTCCCATTCATACAAAATCCATGTAAAGCACCAGCACAGGAAATGTTCAGGTACCTCCAGATCAAAAAATGTTGTCGCCCAGGCAATTGAAAAAAAAAAGAAGTCGAGAAGAAGTCGGAAGTGACGAAACACGTCAGTGTGTAGGTCGACCGGAAGTGACGTCACGACGTGTGCGTTCCAAGCGTGCGCTCCATTGATCCGGACAGGAAGGATGCCGCTGTTCCATACAGCGGAACTACTGATACCATATCCGGCAGAGAAAAGCAGCACAGGCACAGTACACGTCCTTACATTTGCCTACTACTATTTGTTTTCGGTACGCTTAATATACAGAGGGGATTATCTGTTACAAAAGGGGTTTTTTTTTTTCAATAAATAATTTTATGCAGTATTACACTATGTGGCCCAATATTCTTTTCCATACATGATTAATGCTCGCGCTGCTGGAGAATTGATCTGGTGATGTTGGAGGAAAAGGCTGATTTACTGATGATGACTACAGGCTTGTATATTTTATGTTTCTGGTGAGTGTACCCCCAATAGGGGACAATCCTCGCACGTGGTGAAGTCTGTGGTAGAAGGCTCAGATTGGCTACATATCTTCTACATAGAACTGTTTTTCACATCATTTTAGACCTGTCACAGCTGGAGTATTGCGGATTCATCCTTTTATTTTCACGTGGATCTGTATTCACATTTGGGACACGCATTGAAACTAGTGGATGAATTAATTTATTAATTATTTATTTATTCATATTTATTTATTTTTAAACACAGAATCACTGTGTGGGACTTTGTCAACAAATTTTTATTTCACGTTGGACTGTGGAGTTTAAATAACAGCGCTGCTACAAATCTCTGGAAGAAAAAAACGCCATAGTGCACACATTTTTCTATCCATTTGTTTGTATTTTTTCACTATTGCATTTATTTAAGCAGCTGCTGTAGCAATGTATGTATAGGGCCTACCATACATCTACATTGTGGAGAATAGTTTGCTTATCACAAAATATCTTTTCTATTAATTTAAATGTTTTTATATACATTTATATATTTATTTATATACTCATTTATATTTATTTATCTTTCACTAATAGCACATTGGGATTTTAGTCACTAATTATCTCACATACCGCAGCTTAAACATCCTTGCAAAGCCTTGGTTTTAGGGGGGCGGTACTAACAAACACCCTTTTCAACCCATAGCAACCAGTCAGAGTTTTCACTCTCCTATTACCTACACTGACAGAATTTAAACAGGATTTAATTGTTTCCTATGGGAAATACAGATCTTACAGTTTACCTAAAAAAACAGTGTAAAATAAACTCTTTCTTGCCAGTGCAAGGTTTTATAACATCCGTAAAATTAAAAAGGTTAAAAAAATCTCTTTCACAGGAGTTCTTAGCGTCCCATTCATACAAAACCCATGTAAAGCACCAGCACAGGAAATGTTCAGGTACCTCCAGATCAAAAAATGTTGTCGCCCAGGCAATTGAAAAAAAAATCTTCTTCCCTCCAGACATTAACATAGTTTAGGTATATATGCTTACTTTAACCCACATCCCAAGGAACTATCTCAATATCTATGTCTCAATCTTCGAAGGTCAGGCATCCAACCATCTCCCTTATGAAGCTAAATGGAAGAGAGACTTAAGGAGTAGTATGATCCAGGAGTACTGGAAACAGATATGGCAGACCATAGCCCACTGCTTCATAAATGCATTGGTCATAGAATCCATCTACACACTGCTTAAGCGATGGTGTATGATCCCACCCCACTTTGGATGAAACACTCTCTTGCATACAGGGCGGAAATGTCCCAAGATCAGGACCAGCGTGTATCAATTAGCGTAAACCATACAGGGTAGCAGTATATGAAAATCACCCTCAGCTCAGTTGAACCTGAAACCATTAGAATACACAAACTCACAATTCCAGCTTCTTACCTTTCTGTCCACTGTGGCAAATCAAAGCCTGCAAAATTTAAGCAGACCTGGAACTCATGGGTAAAACACTACCTTCCTAAAAACTTTGATCAGTCTCTATTAGACCTTTGAAGTGGATCATCCCCATGAATGGCCCCTATGGTACTGCCTGCTGGCAAGGATTCATTCCCTCGACACACCTCCCCACTCCTTACCCTGATACCCTATCAATGCCTTCCCTGTCTTCATCTTGCTTTTTCTCTCTTTTTCATACTTTGACTATCCTTTTAACTTGTTGTTCACTACACCAACAACTATAACCTCGCTCAACATGGCCCCTGCTCTGTGATTATACGTTAAGGAACCTCATTGCCGAGACAACAATCAGTGCTGGACGCAGACTTACATTCCACAACATTACCACTACCCTACACAGGCTCCTCTTTAGGATCCATTCACACTTGTTCTTTGTGGCACCGTGCAAAATCGTAAGCATTAAAATGCGTGCATTAGTACCATATTCCTGATGATGCAGTATATTACCACATATCACTTACTTACAAAGTAAATTATATAAGTATTTTCATTAGGGTTGCACCGATACTGGATTTTTAATTGTTGAACAGGAATGTGCTGCGATTCCTGTCCGAATCTCATGCGATTTTCTGCACTGCTCCTGTGTGAACCCAGGCTGAAATCAATGACAATCCTGGGTCCACACTGGAGCGGTGTGGGAAACTGCATGCAATTCGGACAGGAATTCCGCTGCATTCCTGTTCAAATCACATTAAATTTTTTACAGTGCGATTTAAGCCCATTCATTTTGTATGGGCTCAAATTGTACAACAAAGGTATTGGTTTCCGGTATTGAACCATTTTAAAAAGTACGAGTCCTCGTGAAAATACTCGGTATCGTCGCAACCCTAATTGTGATCAATCGCATACATTTGGAGCTTGTGATATTAACCTCACTGGTGGAATTCCGGAGTGTGGCTTGGGGTGAAATTTCAGTACCATTAACCGTAACCCCCAAGCCATACTCGGGATTGCAACGCAGGATCCTGAAAGAGGTTACTTACCTTGTCCCCATGATCCTACAATGTACTCCTGCTGGATCCGGCGTCCGGATCTTTCGCCCGATGCTCTGTGTGTTCCGGCTCCATTACCTGCTAGCATTGCGATGCATGAGGGCAGAACCGGCAGAAATTTCAAAAAGTATAAAACACAACACATACACAATAAATTGTAATCTTATTGGATTACATTACTGTATCATTTGACCTCAGTTTGTCCCCGTGGAAGCATAATGCATGGGCGTCGCCCCCCATCCCTGCCTCCCTAACCATGCGCCCAGCCCCTTTCAGGATGCTGGACGCATGGATTCCTATGGGGTGGGAGGCTCTAATAGGCTTCAAAAAAGGGTTGGCTCTGGGAGCAGAGAGTGCACCCTGATCCCACCCAATTGTAAAATCCTTCATGCTATGCGAATCATCAACTGGCTTTATTTGGAATTCTGTCCTATACACTGGGAAAGGAACAAAATTCTAACCAAAATACAGCAACTATGGAATGGCAGCATCTTCTGTTCTTTCACTGATTGAGCCATTGCTAAATCAGGGCTATTGTGTAACTACCGACAACTTTTACACATCTCCTGAACTTTATGTGTTTCTTTTGCAGAACAAAACAGATGCCTATGGAACCGTTAGGGCTAACCGGCGTGACATGCCGCCAATGTTTGGCAGTAAAAAGATGAAGACTTGAGAAATGGTTGCCTGGCAGAAAGGCAAAATGCTGGCACTGCGATGGTGTGACAAAAAGATGTGTGCCTAATGAGTACAATCCATATTACCTCCACTGTCATGGTACGCACAAAAGGTGGGAAAGAAATCATGAAGCCACAAGTAGTGATAGACTACAATAACACCACGAGAGGTGTTGATAGAGCTGAGCAAAGCAATGACATTTTATCCAGCAATGCGAAAACAGCAAAAAAAGTACTATAAGAAGATCTTCAGGCATCTTCTTGAGCAATCCTTGTGGAATGCCTACATTCTGCTCAAAAAAGAGTGACAAGTAGGTGATCCATTCTGACTTTTTATTTGGAAAGTTGCCGAACTGACCTTCATGAACCACCAAACACCAAATGCTGTGAATAGAGCTGGACGTTGTGCTGCTGGCGTTGTCAACCCAGAACACCTGACTGGTTGTCACTTCATGTACCACATCCCACCGAGAAAAAGTCAGCACCTACAAGGATGTGCGTGGTTTGTTGCTTGAAGCGAGATGACAGTGGAAAGAAAATCTGAAGGGAAACCAGGTTCCATTGTCCTGATTGTGACGGCAGACCAGGGCTCAAGTCCTGCAGGAACGCATGGGAACGGAGTTCCTGTACTTTTTCCACAACAGGAACTCAGTTCCCTTTAGTAGCTGTGTCCTGCAAGACTTTGAAGTATGCGAGCTGTGTGGCAGGTGCTACACCAGTAGCCGCCGACACAGCTCGCAATAGTAAGTGACGCACACCAGGGGTGGACTGACCATTCAGGCATTGCCAGTAGGGGGCCTCATGACAGCTTCCGCTTCGATCTACCTGTCAATCACAGCTAGCTGACGGGTAGATCAGGTCCCTGCTGCTAAGAGATTGTGTTTAGTCAGACCTCTCGTGATGCGCTCCTCCTTGGCAGCCCCTCCTGATTCTCTGTCTCCTCATCCCCCCCCCCCCCCCCCCCCCCAGTCTCCTGCATACTTGCTCTGTGTGTCCCACTGAATCCCCCCTCCTCTATCTTCAGTGCAATATGATGAGAGAACCCAGAGGAGGAGCACAGCTATTCTGCTCACAGGACATGCAGGGAGAGAGGTGAGCTGAGGGAGGAACATCAGTTTGGGGTGGTAAGCTGAGCACAATACCTGGCAAAGTTTAATGCCAGGAGGCAAGTTTATGTAGAAATATGTGAAGGGTTGGAATAGCAGCGAGTGCGTGTTGGAGCCCTGCAGAGTTTGCAGCCCCCCAAGCTAACATACATCTCCTAAGCAGGAACACACCACTATCTCCCCAAGCATTCTGTCCAGATAATGTGCAGTTCATTTATGACCTTTAACCCATTGTTATCCAAACTCTGTTCAATAAAAAGTGTAAACTCACCACATAAACACTCTATATACAAAATAAAATTCCCCAATAAAGATCAGAACATGATGTTCACATTCGCATGGAAGCACAATTGAATGAATGCTGATTATTCAGAGAATTACCGTATTTATGTTTATTGAGGATTGTTTTTTTTTTTTTTTTTTATGTACTAACAGTTAAGCTTCATACACACAATACGAAAATTGGATGAAAAATACCACCTTTGAAGCGTTCGTGCATATGAACGTATATTTTAATTTTTTTGGTGGGGGGGTGAATCTTGGGTGGGAGTTCCCACACTTTTTTCCCCAGGACTTGACCCCTGCGGCAGACTTTGTGCAGTCCCATGTTTCAAAAATGTTCATACCTGGGATGTTTACTGAACCAATATGCAGTATGCAGTGACTAGTAATATTGCACCCTTGTTTGGACACATTTCAGTGTCTTTGATTTGATTATATTATTGAATAAAATTTATTGAATACAACTTATTATTATTATATTATTATTTATAGTTATTTATTATATTATAATTCATGATTTTGTGTTTCAAACTTTATCATACCCAAATGTCTACTAAACTCTTGTTTGGACAGATTTAAGTGAGTTATTCCTAAGAATCAGGCTGGATTCACACCTATGCAGTTTTAGTGCTTTTTGCATTTTGCAGATTTGCACTTCAGTCCATCTAACATGGTTTCCTATGGAACCCGTTCTGTAGTGCAAATCTGCAAAATGCAAAAAGCACTAAAACTGCATAGGTGTGAATCCAGCCTTACAGGCCTACAATATAAAACGCCAAATTTTCATGCAAAAGAATGTACCGCTTTCAGCATCAAAAATCAGACATCCGAAGGGAAACCACTGCCAGGGAGGTTAATACCTACATGCTACTTTCGTAGCCTTTACCATGAGGAACAATTTTTATCATCTATTTAGAGATGGACTACTCTTACTGATTAGTTACTACCCTTTCAGAAAGACAAAAGTCACAAATAGTCTTTATTGGTGGATCATTGGAATAGCCCAGAAATGAGAAAAAAAAGCATAATTTAGCCTACAGAAAATAAAATAAATTTTATTAGCACAGGAACAGATCTAGGCTACTTAAAATGAGTTTTCATGATCTTCAGAAGCTATTTAAAGATCATTAAAAACATAAAAAAAAAAAAACATAATTTCACCCTCCCAATGCCATTTCTGATGAGGCCAACCTTTTGCCAAAATCTCCTGAATGTTCCTGACATTTTGGGGAAATTAAAATTTGTATGGCTGTAGGTCAGATGGGGTACTTGAAATCATGGACAGTTGGGAGCTATGGGCACAATGGTGGTAGATGGGATTTGTAGTCTTCCACACACAAATGTGTTAGATTAAAAAAAAAAGGACCCTGCAAAGAGAAGCAACCCCATGACCCATCTAAGACCCCTTTCACACCATGCGGCCTATAGCATCGGCAGTAAAACGATGCTATTTTTAGCGGCGTTTTACCGTTGGATTTGCGCCGCATTTTGGCCTCTAGCGGGGCGCTTTTACCCCCGCTAGCGGCCGAGAAAAGGTTAAAATCCCCAGAAATACGCCGCAATAGCAGCGTTTTGCCAGCGGTATTACAGCGCTGCCCCATTGATTTCAATGGGGAGCAGCGGTGGAGGAGCGGTAAACGATCGATAAGCTGCTGGCAGGACTTTTCCTGACGTCCTGCCAGCGCACCCGCTCCAGTGTGAAAGCCCTCTGGCTTTCACACTGGAGACAATGGTGCAGCTGTTTTAGGGTGGATTGCAGGCGCTATTTCTAACGCTATAGTGCCTGCAAAATGCCCTTGGTGTGAAAGGGGTCTAAGTAGAGAAGAGGAGCAGTTTAAAGGTGGGGGTTGGGTATTTGTATTTTTCCTTTTGAAAATTACAATAAAAAGTTATTTGGGGAAAAAAAAAAAAGGTGGAGGTTGGGGAATGTGATCATGTTTCGTGTCACAATATAGGTTGAACATGAAACATGGTCCCAAAGGCATATCTCTCAACATTTTGAGATAGGAATGAGGGACACCTACTAGCAAACGTATGTAGGCATAGGACATGCCCCCTGTCACATCCCCTTAAAGGAGAATTAACCAAAAAAAGTTAATTAAAGTGGATGTAAACCCAAGAATTTCTTTTTTTTTATTTTTTTTTATTTTTTTATTTAAAGCGGGACTGTACTGAAAATTTTTTTTTTTTAAAAGCCAGCAGCTACAAATACTGCAGCTGCTGACTTTTAAAAAATGGACACTTACCTGTTCCAGGGTCCAGCGGTGTCGGCAGCAGAGGCCGATCGATCGCTCGGCTCCCTGCTGTAGCCGGCGCCATTCTCGGTGAGGGAATCAGGAAGTGGCTTCACTTCCCGATTCCCTACTGCGCATGCGCGAGTCGCGCGGCGCAATGAGAATCTTCAGCGCTGTCTGCTGGGACACGTGTGTGTCCCAGCAGACAGCGCGCCGGGACAGGAAGTGATGTAAACTCCCGTGGGAGTTTATTCCCGGAAGTGGGTGCAGATACCTGTCTTAGACAGGTATCTGCACCCCCCTCCCCCCTGAAAGGTGCCAAATGTGACACCGGAGGGGGGGAGGGTTCCGAAAAGCGGGAGTTCCACTTTAGGGTGGAATCCCCCTTTAATAATGTAGAGTATAAGATTTCCTATCATTTGAGCCCAGTCTTGCCACAAAGAGTTAATCTAGCTCTGAGCAATCCTCTTTTATTGTTCAGTGAGATAAATCTTGACAAACAGAGAAAAACTTTGTCAAATCCTCCCCCTTGCTGTGAGTGACAGGTGATTTACATATCTCGTGCACTAGCCTAATGCCGCGTACACACGGTCGGAATTTCCGATGGAAACAGTCCGATGGGAGCTTTTCAACTGATTTTCCGACCGTGTGTATGACCATAGCTCTGTTTCTGTTGGAATTTCCGACGGACTTTGGATTGAGAACCTGTTTTCAATTTTTCAGACGAAAAACCTTTCTATCAGATTTTCCGATCGTGTGTATGCAATTCCGACACGCAAAATTCCGACGCATGCTCGGAAACAATTCGACGCATGCTCGGAAACAATTCGACGCATGCTCGGAAGCATTAAACTTCCCTTTTATAGTGCTGTCGAACGTGTTTTATGCCACTGTGTTACTGACCGTCGGAATTTGGTGTGACCGTGTGTAGGCAAGACAGTTTGAGCGAAATTCCGTCGGAATTCCAAAGGTAAAAACCATCAGAGCTTTTTCCGACGAGAATTCCGACCGTGTGTACGCGGCATAAGAGACATGCATTATTTTTTAATTCCCTTCCACTCCTTTCTTCTGCTGCTCTGCCAGGATTGGATGTTCCACACCTCAGCATAATTGGGCATGCTGAAGTCATGTGGTTACTTTCCTGTCTTTTCACTGGATGTTAGCGATCATAGCAGAAGTTCAGTGTAAGAAATACACAGGAGAAAATGCATATTGACAAGGGGAGTGTAGAGGTGGGCGGGGAGTCTACTGACATCACGACTCCACCCACCGAGCTCCAGACAACAGACCCACCACAGAATCTGCAGTTTTTCGGGTCTCATAACAGACAGAGGGGAGACATTTGACAGGTAAAGATACATGAAGGAGGCGTGTCTATCCTTCTAGATAACCCCAATGGCAGTAGTTTAGAAAGGATGACATTGGGTTTACATCCACTTTAAATACACAAGAGCTTTTTTTTTTTACCACTACTATTCCTTTACATTGGCTTTAAAGATTTACAAATGCAGCAATTTAGAATTTGGATGAAAGGTTTAGCACTGGGAAACACTTTTTAACCACTAGCTGACCGCCCACTGTCAAATGACGGCGGGACGGTTCAGCTACTGTGGCGGGACGCCGTCATATGACGTCGTCTACAATTTGGCCACTGGGGGGCGCGCGCGCGCCGCGGGAGGCGCGCGCGCGCGCCCGCCGCGTAGCTGGGGCCTCGGTGCGCGTGCCCGGCGGTCGCGATTACCTGCCCGGTAATCGAGCAGGACGTGGATCGGTGTGTGTAAACACACAGATCCACGTCCTGTCAGAGGAGAGGAGACCGATGGTGTGTCCCTTGTACATAGGGACACCGATCGGTCTCCTCCCCCAGTCAGTCCCCTCCCCCCACAGTAAGAATCACCAAGATAGGGTACACATTAACCCCTGCAGCGCCCCCTAGCGTTAACCCCTTCCCTGCCAGTCACATTTATACAGTAATCAATGCATTTTTATAGCACGGATCGCTGTATAAATGTGAATGGTCCCAAAAATGAGTCAAAAGTGTCCGAAGTGTCCGCCGCAATGTCGCAGTCACGATAAAAATCGCAAATCGCCGCCATTACTAGTAAAAAAAAAAATAATAATAAAAATGCTATAAATCTATCCCCTATTTTGTAGACGCTATAACTTTTGCGCAAACCAATCAATATACGCTTATTGCGATTTTTTTTACCAAAAATATGTAGAAGAATACGTATTGGCCTAAACTGAGGAAAAAATTTGTTTAAAAAAAAAAATAAAATTGGATATTTATTATAATAAATAGTAAAAAATATTATGTTTTTTCAAACTTGTCCCTCTTCTTTTGTTTATAGCGCAAGAAATAAAAACCGCAGAGGTGATCAAATACCACCAAAATAAAGCTCTATCTGTATCTATTATTTGGGTACAGCGTTGCATGACCGCGCATTTGTCATTCAAAATGCGACAGCGCTGAAAGCTGAAAAATGGCTTGGTCAGTAAGGAGGTGTTCGTGGCTGGTAGGCAAGTAGTTAAAAGATAAAAAGTTCATTTTATATACAACTATATGGATCAGACCAAAATGAGGGACACATGAGGGGGGAAGAGGGACAGAGGGACATTGCTCGAAATCAGGGACAGTTGGGAGCTATGCCAAAGGTGGACCATGTCTTTAACCTAAAACAGCAGTCAGAATTACAGTTTCCTAACTGACCATAATCTCTTCCTATGCAGCTTGTTATCTTTCCCTGCAACAGATTCCAATACACTGATCTGTTGGGGTGATTTACTAAAGGCAAATAGACTGTGCACTTTCCAAGCTTAATAAATGAGATGAAGCTTCAATTTGCAAAGAATACCCAACCACATGCAGGGAAAGTAAAAAAAAACAAAAAAAACAGCATGTTTGCTTGCACATGATTGGATGAACAAAATCAGCATACCTTCCCCTCATTTGTTAAGCTCTGGAGCAACTGCACTTACAAAGTCTATTTGCCTTTAATAAATCAACCCCAATGACTATCCTGTGCCCCCCTTTTTTATACTGAGGGGGCTGGCTTAATGAAAAGCCCACGTATTGGTCCTTCTAAGCCTACTAACTATAGTGCTAAGGCGATGCAGTGCATAATGGCTGAAAATAAATTCTCCCGGTCAATCTGCACACACATTCGCCGCCAGGACCACAAATCTCGAACCTGCAGGATTCCCATGGTACTGGTGACCCCAAACCTCAAAACCTAGCTATATGACAATTTTTCAACTTGCCCGAGCAGATTAGTACCTTTGACTTTATTATTAGCCTTGAAATTGCTAGAAGATTACCAGCATGTTCTGTTTTGTTAACAGCTACTAATGCCAAATGAAAGCAGCATGCTACTAGACACCTAAAAAAAGAAAAAAATCCCTTAAGTTCCAAAGTGACGACCAGCACAAATCCAACCCATCTATTACAGCATCCCTGATGACATGCACCATCCAATCACAGAACCCCACATATCTATCATTTATTGCGTGCTTCCCGGTGAGTACCGTTGCTATGGAAACCAACAGCTTGCTTTCCATTTGCAAGCATTTACTTATGCTTGGATATCATTGCCCCAAAATAGCTTCTCCGTCACCGAATGTCCAACCACATTCAGCCCCCCCGAAAGACCCCAGGATAAGAAGTGCACTACTGGGCTGCAATAGAAGGCGAAAAGGCGTAGAAAGATGGAGCGACAAGAGAATGGGCTTCCCCAGCATCCCTTTAGATGAGCATACTTAGAACTGGTCCCTAATGAGCAATCCATGTTGTCCGCTAACTGATTAAAGCGGGATTACAGACCATGTGCTTTGGGAATGCTCACTCGCTGGGATAAGTGATTGTGTCTGTGAAGCTGCTGTGTCCCTATAGGCTTGAATGGGCTACCTGCAGCATGCTGAACCTTATCTTGAGGCCTAGAGATGCATAATCAGGGCAATCATTCACAGGCTACAAGTGTCAGTGCCTTTCTGGATGAGGCTTTAAAGTCACGTTCACACTTGTATTGACTTGAATTATAGGAGTCTGACAGCAATAATGCCAAACTCCTGGTATAAGTCTGAAGCAGAACTAAACTGTAAGCAGGCAGGTTCTTTATTGCAGCAGAGAGGCACACAATGGGGGTTATTTACTAAAACTGGAGCGTGCAAAATCTGGTGCAGCTCTGCATAGGAACCAATCAGCTTCCAGGTTTTATTATCAAAGCTTAAAGGGGTTGTAAACCCTTGTGTTTTTTAACCTTAAGGCCCCTTTCACACTGGGGCGGTTTTCAGGCGGTACAGCGCTAAAAATAGCGCCTGTATACCGCCTGAAAAAACCGGCCCCATTCACTCCAGTGTGAAAGCCGGAGGGCTTTCACACTGGAGCGGTGCGCTAGCAGGACCGCAACAAAAGTCCTGCTAGCTGCATCTTTGGAGCGGTGAAGGAGCGGTGTATTTACCGCTCCTATACCGCTCCTTCCCATTGAAATCAATGGGAAACCGCGGGGATACCGCCCGCAAACCGCCGCTGCAGCGGCGCTTTGCGGAGGTTTTTAACCCTTTTGCGGCCGCTAGCGGGGGTTAAAACCACCCCGCTAGCGGCCGCATACCGCGGGTAAAACGATGGTAAAGCAGCGCTAACTATAGCGCTGCTTTACCGTCGCCGCCCCGCACCGCCCCAGTGTGAAAGGGGCCTAATGCATCCTATGCATTAAGGTGAAAAAACACCTGCCAGTGACCGGCCCCCCAGCCCCCCGTTTTACTTACCTGAGCCCTGGAACTTGACCCGGCGGGGATGCACTGTCTCTCTGCCTGGGGTTCTCGGCTCTTGATTGGATAGATTGATAGAAGCGCATCTATTGGCTCCCACTTCTGTCAATTAAACCCAATATCGCAGGCGCCAGGGGCGGGGCAGAGTCATACATTTGGTGGCTGTGGATGCCGAATGCTGGACTTGGGAGTTCGCCCGCAAGGTAACCCCCTCGGGAGAGTGCTTCTCCTAGGGGGTTATCTGATGTGGGGAGGAGCCGCAAGAGCCGCCGGGGGATCCCAGAAGAGGATGTTCGGGCCACTCTGAGCAAAACGATCTGCACAGTGGAGGTAAGTATCATATGTTTGTTATTTGAAAAAAATAAAAACAAACCCTTACAATCACTTTAATTCAAGCTGAAGTTAGGAGTTGATTGGCTACCATGCACGCCTGCACTAGTTTTAGTAAATCTCCCCCAATGTCTGACAGCAATAAAATAAATCTCCACTGATGAAGTCCCGCCCCCTGGGACGTAACGCGTACAGAAGGAGAGGAGCTACGCCTGACGTCACCCGCGCCCATCTCACCTCTTGAAGTGCTCTTTTTGTAAGTGCTATTCTTTTATTACTTTATTAAAATTTGATAGCAGAGAGAACTAGATGTTTTTTTTATTTATCTTCATGTCAGGAAATTGGGTATTTTTTAACCATCCATGACCCTGAAGGGATTGATTGGTTTGCGCAAAAGTTATAGCGTCTACAAAATAGGGGATAGATTTATGGCATTTTTATTTTTATTATTATTTTACTAGTAATGGCGGCGATCTGCGATTTTTATTGAGACTGCAACATTATGGCGGACACTTTTGACACATTTTTGGGTCGATTGACAATAATACAGCGTTTGATGCTATAAAAATCCACTGATTACTGTATAAATGTCACTGGCAGGGAAGGGGTTAACACTAGGGGCGATCAAGGGGTTAACTGTGTTCCCTATGTGTGTGTTCTATCTGTGGGGGATGGGACTGACTATAGGAGATGATAGCTCATGGTTCCCAGCTCGTAGGAACTCACAATCCCCCTCTCTCCTCACAAAACTGGGATGTATGTGTTTACACACACACATCCCTGTTCTGCCTCTCGTGCCCGCGTTCGCTCATGGCCAGCGGTCATCACGACTGCCGGTTACGGGCATCGGCACCCCCGCTATGCAGCGGGCACGTGCGCCTGCTATGCTGCTTAAAGGGGTCGATGTACAGCTACGACGGTTCATGCCGGTTCATGCCGGCTGGCATCTAGCAACCAGTGATGTCACTAGAGAAAGCGAGGCCCCAGCATTCAGAGCGGAGGTTTAACTTCCTCCTCCTGTGCACCTAGTGCTTAGCTCCACCCCCCTCCACCTCAATCTTCTACGACGGCATGCAGACGGATGGAACATCATGAGGCACTGACTGCAGTGCAGAGAGGACGGATGGCAGCTGGGTAAGCTGGCAACAGAGGAGAGGACAGATGACATGACACCCTCAGAGGGATGGGAGGAGGACACATCCTTAGATATCAGGGGTTCATGCTGGGACTTGTGACCCCCAAAAAGTGAAGGACTACAGGTCCCAGCATGAACCCCTTAGAGCTGAAGATGTGACACTCCCCCACCTCCCCTCACTAGTGAAGAACTACAGGTCCCAGCATGAACCTGTGAAATCTATGGGGTCACACCCTTAGATCTCAGGGGTTCATGCTGGGACTTGTAGTCCTTCAATTTTGGGGAGGGGGAGTCACATCCTTAGATCTCATGGGATCATGATAGGACTTGTAGTCCATCACTTTTGGTGGAGAGTCACATCATTCAATATCAGGGGTTCATGCTGGAACTTGTAGCCCTTCAGTTTTGGGGGGGAGTCACATCGTTCGATATTAGGGGTTCATGCTGGGACTTGTAGTCCTTCAATTTTGGGGAGGGGGAGTCACATCCTTAGATCTCATGGGATCATGATCGGACTTGTAGTCCATCACTTTTGGTGGAGAGTCACATCATTCAATATCAGGGGTTCATGCTGGAACTTGTAGCCCTTCAGTTTTGGGGGGGAGTCACATCGTTCGATATTAGGGGTTCATGCTGGGACTTGTAGTCCTTCAATTTTGGGGAGGGGGAGTCACATCCTTAGATCTCATGGGATCATGATAGGACTTGTAGTCCATCACTTTTGGGGGAGAGTCACATCATTCAATATCAGGGGTTCATGCTGGAACTTGTAGCCCTTCAGTTTTGGGGGGGAGTCACATCGTTCGATATTAGGGGTTCATGCTGGGACTTGTAGTCCATCATTTTTGGGGGAAGTAAAATCCTTAGATATCAGGTGTTCATGATGGGACTTGTAGTCCTTCAGTTTTGGGGGTGGTCACATCCTTCTATATCAGGGGTTCATGATGGGACTTGTAGTCCATCGCTTTTGGGAAGGAGTCACATCCTTAGATGTCAGGGGTTCATGCTGGGACTTGTAGTCCATCACTTTTGGGGAGGGGTCACATCTTTAGATGTCAGGGGTTCATGCTGGGACTTGTAGTCCATCACTTTTGGGGGTGGGGGGTCAAATCCTTAGATAGCAGGGGTTCATGCTGGGACTTGTAGTCCTTCAGTTTTGGGGGGGTCACATCCTTAGATATCAGGGGTTCATGCTGGGACATGTAGTGACCCCCCCCCCCAAAGTGAAGGACTACACGTCCCAGCATGTACCCCTCAGAGCTGAAGATGTGACCCCCCCCCCCCCCCCCCCCCCCCCCCAAAAAAAAAAAAAAAAAAAAATTGGCAAAAAAAGTATCAAAACTCATCTTTTTTGGGGGGGGGGGGGGGGTCCCTGAACGGCAGTTTGGAAATGTGGTCACCCTGGTGGGTGGACCTGCCTTCACCCCTCCTAGGTATTCTGCTGAGGTGTAGAATGCAGAGGACAAGCCCACACATGTAAAGGGATGCAGGGGATGCGTGTTCTCCTATGACAGGTGTGGAGCTGTTTAATAAGAAGAAGCCCCCTGCAGAAGCAGACAGTGAGGAGTCCTCCCCCCTCCCTCCTCTACACGTCACTTCCCCCTGTCTGTGCTCCCCTCCAGCATGTACTAAGGAGGGATGGAGGGACAGCAGACACAGGTGCTGGTGACGTCATGACGCCTCTTGACAGCCGGCTGTGTGAGCGCTTCATGGTGGTTGGTTAGTGTACCGGGGATCCGCTGTGTGCCTCTCCGCCCGACCATGGTGGCCAAGCAGAGGATCCGGATGGCTAATGAGAAGCACAGCAAGAATATCACTCAGAGAGGCAACGTGGCCAAGACCCTGGTGAGGAGGAGGGGGGAGGAAGGGGTCGTCTGCCATCATCACAGGGAACATCTTTGTATGCAGTCTGTCACCCATATCCCTGTCTGCAGGAGCGTCTGCTGTCACCCATAGCAACCTGGATCCAGGATGTACACATCCTCTCATTATATAGGTGCTCTGTCATACAGCATCAGAATCCCCAGGTATATGAAGACAAGGCATGCTGGGATTTGTACTGCCACAAGTCTGCATCTGCCTTCAACTACATCAGACCATGCATGGTATACTGCATGTGGTGTCTTATACCAGTGTAGTGTATCTATATATTAGGCTGTGCTAGGAAAATGATGGGCATTGTAAAAAAAAAAAAAATGTATGTATGTGTGTGATTGATATATATATATATATATATATATATATATATATATATATATATATATATATATATTAGTGCGTGTCACCAAAAGCGGGAAATGTATCAAGCAGACCCCTCATCTACACATCAATTTAATATACACCAAATGGAAATTTTGGTGCCGAAAATTTAAAAAAATAATAAAAAAATTATATATAATTGTATTCAACTTTTTAAATGATCAATTTAAATGAATATGCATTTATTATCAGCAGCTTGAATGCAAGAAAAGCTCAAGAAAAATGTATCCCTTTAAATTCTATGTATGTCTGCACACTGATCTGTTAGGCTTCCACTGTGGTGTTAAAAATCCAGCTTGGTGCATTTTTGGTCAGTAAAAAAAAAACGCACCTCAGTTCAAATGCATTGAAAACGCATCATTAACGCACCCGTGTTATGTTTTTGATGGGTTTTTTTTTGTCACATGACCTATGAAAAACACACCATAAGCACAGTTAGGCTCACACTGCAGCGATGCGTGAACCCTGCGAATCCACTGCGGGGTTCCCGCATCGCATGTGTCTCCCGTCGGCAGTTCACACTGCCCTATGCGAATTGCTGGGAGTGTCAATTGAAAGTTTGCATATCGCAGTGCGAACTGCAAATTCAGACAGGAATCGGATTGCATGGGTGTGAACACCCATGTGATCTCATTCTGCTGCGGACCAAAAAAAAAAAGGGTCCTGTGCGAGTCTGGTGCGAATGCGATGCAAATTCAGCCATACTATCTGTATGGCTGAAATCGCATCACGCAGAGATCGCATGTGATTTGCAGTGCGGTGCAAATCACATCCAACGTTGGACATCGCACCAGTGGGAACCGACCCTAGATCATTAAAACAAATTCACGGCAAAATCTCTGCAAATTCGTGGTAAAATGTCGGTTCATTTTCGATGCCATTATTGGCACCTTTTTGTCAAATGCCAATGACACCAATTTCGGCCGAAATGTTTCCACGGCTGAAATTTTGGTGCATCTTTAATTTTAAAGGTATTTCATACAGAGGGAAAATATCGATCCCTTTACACCATCCCGCGCTGGGCTCTGATGCCCGAGACAGATGGTAGGGGGTCTTACGGCACTGATGGGCTTCACCGTGCTAATATCATCAGGTGCCTGTCCTACATGTGAGCTGTCTGGGACAGCTTGGTCATAGTTCTGAGATCACTGATGGAGTGAGCCCCAGAAACAGACAGCGACGCATATATGTGGAGGCTGGGTGTAAAGCTTCAGGGCCAGTTCACATCACATGCAGTCAAGTGCGTTTTTTTTTTTTCTGCATCAAAAGCGCATGGAAAGTAGGTTATATGGTTTTCAATGGCATAGTTCACACCAGTGCGTTCCAGTTCCAGGAAAAAATAAGTAGAACATGCTGCATTTTTTCTGCACTGAACTATACTGGAACACGGTAAAATGCATCAAAAATGCACTGAAACAGAAATGTCCTTATTTAAGGTGAAGGAAAAAAAGGGTCGAAAAAATGCACCACAACACATCAAAAACACGCATGCAGAAAAGCATCAGAACTGCGTTTCTATGGTGTGAACTGGCCCTTAGAATACATACTTCCAAGGCTGTGAATTAAGCATTGCCTTGCTGGCCCATGTGAAGTACAGCAAATCCTGAGAACTGTAGCATGGGTTTCCCAGGAGGCTGTGGGTGAGGGGGGCATCATTCTCACGTAGGCAAGACTCCTGGAAGCACCAGGAGATGTCACCCCAAAAAAGGTACTGGAGGGAGAGAAAAAAGGATATCTAGTGAGAACGGAGGGAGAGGAGAGAAGAGCAAGGGTGTTGAGTGGATAGAGCGAATGAAGTTCTACTTTAAGTCTGCCATTGCTGATCTTTCTGAAAATGCCAGCTGCTTGGCTATCATGGTGATCCAAGGATGTAAAGGAGAAGTTCACCTTTGGGAACATGTTACATGTTCCACCCGCTTTTAGGTGCTCTAGGTAGTTCATTGTTGTTTCTTGCCAGTGTGTGACGGTCTGCTCGTATGATGTACAAGCAGACCGCTACACTGACAATCGCCAGGAGTCCTGCATGGCACCCACGATCTGCTGATGGCAAATGCAATGCTTTGCAGGCTCCTAGTAAAAAAAAATTATAAATGCACTATAAATACTAAATAAATACTAGCACATTATGAGAGACTTACCTTAAAACAAAGCCCTCCAGCGGCGCACTGTCGCCACTGACAGGGCTTCCATCTTCACCCGGTCTTCCTTCCGGGTTCGTGGGCTCCGGCTGTCTGACTGGGCAAGCCGCAATGACGTCACTCCCACGCATGCGCATAGGAGTCAGTTTACGGCACAAACCTCTGAATGAACGGTGCGATGTGCCGTTCCTTCAGAGCGCATTGGGTTTCTGCTCCGTAGAATTTCTCCTAAACGGTGCATGTTTAGGAGATATTCTTTTTACCTACAAGTAAGCTTTATTATAAGGTTACCTGTAGGTAAAAATGTCAGACGGGACCTTACTACCACTTACACAGAGTACTCAGAGTCATTGGCCTGAAGGAAAAGCGCAGAACATGAATTTTCAGCTTCAATGCACCATCAATTGTTGCATGTTTATTGTAGATCAATGACTTGGAAAAGCAACTAGCATTTGCAAACGAAAGACAATGGGGGTTGATTTACTAAAGGCAAATCCACTTTGCGCTACAAGTGCACTTGGCAGTGCAGTCGCTTTAGATCTGAGGGGTAGATCTGAAATGAGGGGAAGCTCTGCTGATTTTATCGTCCAATCATGTGCAAACAAAAATGCTGTTTTTTATTTTCCTTGCATGTCCCCCTCAGATCTACAGCGACTGCACTTCCAAGTGCACTTGTAGTGCAAAGTGGATTTGCCTTTTGTAAATAAACCCCATTGACACCTTATAGATTTCTCCTAGAACAAGCTTTCTTCACAGTGGTGTCACAGGATCAGTATATAACTAAATGTAAAGTTGGGCCTGGTTCACACCTATGCATTTTTTTAGTGCGTTTTCAGTTTTTTTTTTACTTTCTTTATTTATACCACTCAAAAAAATAGGAACCAAAGGAAGAGAACAATATCAACAGAGAGAGTACATACCCATTGACACAATGAGGTAGACATTACAACTTATATCAGAAGTAGTATACATCATTCTTCTCTCATATTATTTACAGATTTAGCTTCTTGTCCGCCCCATTAGGCCTGATTCAAACCTATGCATTTTTAGTGCTTTTTTCATTTTGCAGATTTGCACTACAGTCCATTTAACATGGTTTCCTATGGAACACGTTCTGTAGAGCAAATCTGCAAAATGCGAAAAGCACTAAAAATGCATAGATGTGAATCCAGCCTTAATCTCTCTTTTCACCTCCCTCTATTTACATCTCTAATTTTCCTTTGCCCTAGAACCAAATACATTCTAATACTTCCTTCTATTTTTTCTTTATAATCCCCAAACCCCCACCCCCCATTATTCTAAACCCCTAACTAATATAACCGCGAGGAAAGCAAAAAAAAAAAAACACACTACAGTCCATTTATCATGGTTTCCTATGGCTGTAGTTCACATCTGTGCATTGTATGGAATCAATGGATCAAAAACGTGTATTGGAAAAATGCAAAATGCACCTGCAAACTGCAACCGGCATAGGTGTGAATCAGGCCTAACTCTGGAAAACGTCAAAAATATCCAACTGTTGCCTGTAGAAACCAATCAGGTTTTTTTCAAGTACTGCAGACAAAAGCGCCATAATTTAAAAAAAAATGTTCCCCCTCCGTCTTTGACAGTCCGTAGCAATGTCACAGCTGTTATTATTCGTATAGGGTAAAAGAATAAAATTTTCCACATAAGGATACACTAAATATACAGTATTTATAAGTCAAGAATAGTGGAGGGCTCTAGTGAGTAGAGTAGTCCATTGAGAATAGTGATGAGCAAACCAAGTTCAGTTTGCTGAATGTTCGCCATACAAATCCACAAACCCCCAGCATAGCTCCCGAACACCATTGAAATCGTTGGGAGTCGAATGTTGTAATTTTTTTCTGTTTTTTCCAACACCAATTTGCAAGCTTTTGGTAAAAAGGGCAAGAATAGCTGGGAAATGTACCAATGCAAAAATAAATACTGTTCAGTGGGTGGGGCCTTAAAATGTGACTTAAAGGGCAAAATTAAAAATACACATTTCCTTAAAATACCATGCTTGAGGGATGCCCTAAATTTGCACATGAAGTGGCGCACCTATAGGAAGTACTACAATAATGTGACAAAAAAAACTTATGGCCATTAAATGACAACTTTGATCTCTGACCTGCTTATGTTTTTAAATGAATCAGCTAGGGAATCCTAGGTGACATCACTGACCACATATGACCATGACCATGACCATGACCATGTAGTCACTGACATCAACTAGTATCCCTGGCCAGTTTGTACTACATGACCATGTAGTCAATGACATCAAGCAGTATCCTTGGCCATTGCTTTTAGCTGATAGCCAGGCCATCAGGAGATGAACGTCTTGGTGTGAGTCATCCTGAATGTGTTGGTGGGGAGCCCATCATCGCGATTGACAAGGTCCTATATAGCTGGACAGCATTATCAACTTAGTATTATTATATATATATATATATATATATATACATTCATTCATTCAAGTATAAGCCGAGTTTTTTCAGCTAATTTTTTTTTTGTGCTGAAAATGCCCCCCTCAGCTTATACTGGATTCAAGCACTTTTTCTTTTTCCGACCTGACTTTGGGGCCCCATATCTCGGGGCTACTTGTTGCTAAGAACCCCAAGATCGGTGTGCAAACCCAGTGGAACTAGCACTACAACATGTTTCTAGCACCAAGTGGCCCCGAGATACGGGCCCGCAAAGTCGGTTCGACCGCAAAGTCGGTTCGGAAAAATTCATTCTCTGCTGCAGAAAAGTGCTTGACATTTTCCGAAACCGACTTTGGGGCCCCGTATCTTAGCACCAAGTGGCCACGAGATACGGGGCCCCAAATTTGGTCAACTGTGTCCATCTGCAGCAATGTCATTTCGGGACCCTTTGGCTTCAGCTAAGTGGCATCTAGGAACCCTTAACTACCAAGTTTGAAGTTTGGGGGACCTATGGCTGCAAATGGGCACAGTGAGGCTGCAAATTGTTGACCCTCTTTTCCACTTACAGTAGCTGCACTTTTCTCCCCCTAGGCTTATAATAGAGTCAATACGTTTTTCCAGTTTTTTGTGGTAAAATTAGTTACTCGAGTATATACGGTATATAAAAAAACTTTATTTTTTATTTTTTTTTATGTGAACGAAAAAAAAAAACACATGGGGCCCTCCTTACCCCCCAAAATCCATACCAGACTCTTATCCTGGATATCAAACTGGTAGAAAGTTTAGTGAGAAACCCAAAATAAAAAAAAAAGGGTCTGGATACCCCAAAATCCATAAGACAGTGCACCGCCTCCTGATCCATACCAGTCCAGGGAGTGTACCTTGCCAGGGGAGCCCCCCAGAAGAAGTGGTAAGGGGAAATTGTTTTCCTCTTATTTGGCTGTTATTTTCTAGATCCTGCACTTTTCATAGTTCATATCTCTAAGCGCTCAATTCACAGAGGACTATAGCATGCTTTATTTAGCCTACTGTGTAAGTAGTTGTGTTTTTACTATGACTAATGTTAGTCGTTCACTCGCTGTAATGCCCCTATGGGGGAGTTGTGACCACAGAAAAGGAAATATGTCATGATGACAGAACACCTCCCCCTTTCTGTCCTCCCATAGGCTACATTCACACTGGGGAAATGTAGTGACAGGAATTTTCGGATTCCTGCTGTGGCTGTGAGCGTCTTGCCTGAATAGCCGGTGTGAATGTAGCCTAACACGGGGAGGTGTACTTTAGTCCACAGAGAAAGCTGGGGGACAATGATAATGATGGCAGAAGCAGAATGCACAGAACGTTCTCAAATGTTTTCATCAGTATTGATCTGAATGCACCCATAAAACTATCCAACTAAACACTTTATGCCTAATGGTGTCCACAAACATGGCAATTTTCAGGCTTTTGATGGCAAAAACTCCTAAATCAGTGAAGCCATCCTACCACTAGACGGGGAGGAGGTTGATTTAATTCTTCGGTTGTTTCTAAATCCAACACTAGTCGAAAGTGGAGATTGTCTGTCTGAAAACTGACGTGTGTATAACCAGGTTAATATTAGTGGTCATAGAAGGTTGATAAATTCAAGTCATAACCATTAATATTACGGTTATGCATCTGGCCCTTGGGGGTGTAAAGGAATTATTTACATGGCTCTGCCCACTGTCTTGAAATTAGAAATAATCTTATTTGTTGGTTATGTGATGGAGTGAGACATGTCAATACCTTCTGTTCTAAGAATGCTCTACCATACTACTAACTGATTTGGTTGGAGTTCTTTTTTACTTTTAAGCCTAGCACACACCATCTGAATGTCGGGACATTGGTGGGTTAAAAAAAAAACATCCGACAATCGACCTGTGTATATGGCAGCCAGTCTGCCGGCCGGCTTCTGTTGGACGAGCATGCTGGAAAACCAGCAGACGACCGGCTCCCGATCAGCGATCTCAGCCAATGGCTGAAAACGTTGACCTGAGTGTTCTAGCAGGGGGGGGGGGTGTCCCCTTGTCATAACACAACAGCTCAGCGGGGGAGATTGCTGTACTAACATTGGAGCTGTCAGGTTTTTTTTTCGTTCAACCTGATACTGTGTACTAAGGTTTACTCTCTTCCCACCATAATCTGTATGATTACAGTACTGTGCAAATTAATTTCACAGTTGCAAAACAATTTCAGGTTTACAAAACTTTTTATTTATTTTTTACTTTGTCAGTAATTGATATGACCTCCCCTTAGCTTTAATTACCTCCCTTACCCTCTTAGGCATTGATGCCACAAATTTTTCACATGTATCCTTCACTTCAGGGTTCCCTAACCATACTTGGAACAGAAACTTTCTATCATTTTAATTGTTCTACAATCTACCTTTCTTATGCAAGCGTTCACGATGGCCCACAGGTTTAATTCTGGTGAATTTCTTGGCTGTTCTTAAACCTTTTAATTTTTTTGGAAAAAATAAAGTCCTTAGTTAACTTGGAATTGTGACAGGGAGCTAAGTCTTGCTGGAACACTCCATTTCTATCGGGAAACCGCCTCTTTAGTATCAGGGTCAGTTTTGCCGTCAGAACACCTACATACTTATTATTGTCCATCATGCCTTCAATGGGGTGATGTTTCTGGTCCAAAAGCAGTAAAGCACCCCAAAAAAATTACTTTAGGTGGGTGTTTAGGGGCTTGCTGGATGTGGTCAGTTCAAAGAGGTTCTCCAGGCAAGCGCTGAACAAAGTTTGACCTGTATCCATGAACCTAAAACTGTGTTTTGTCTGCGAATATTCCTTTCTTCCATTGCTCCAAAGACCAGTCTCTATGCTTCTTTGCCCAAAACAAACACTTTTTGTTCATAGCGAGATGCCAAGATCTGCGTCTTAACTGGGCATCTGGCTCTACGACCACACTTGAGTAGTCTGCGGTGGACAGTGGAAGCATCCACATTAACTCCATGAGATGCAAGCTCACTTTTGATGGGACATCACCGGTCTTCTTGGGTTTAGACCATCATCCCTCAGCATAGTGATTTATTTTTTTTCTTCCAAAACTTCCTTTCTGAAAAGTGTCCACAGATCCTGTCTCTTGATACAGATTCACAATCCTTGAAACACTTGATCACCCCACACCAACTGCACTTGCTACTTCCCGAACTGTTAATGCAGTATTTTCTCTCAAAGCAATGATTTTCGAGTGCTTTCAGGGAGTGATATCCATCTACAGTACATCTGTACAAAAATAGCAAAATAATAATGAACCAACTTCAATCACTACTTTTCTGCGAGAAATATTATTTCAGACTGAAATAAAAAAGTGAAAAACTTATTCCAACAAAATACAGATGTTATCCTCTTATAGGTCCATGCTTGCCACCTTTTAAATTTGCTTGCTCTAAGTATAAAATTTCATCAAACACAGGTCCACTGACCCCTCTTAAAATTAACCCAGATTTCTCACCAGGAATGAACCCCTCTTTTTTAAAAGACGTTTGGCCACATACAAATATACAAACTACTTATTTCCTTACCGACAACAAACCCACTCCTTATTCTGATTTACAAAATATTATACAGCCAAAGACTCTACGTTATTGGACATACCGACAAATTAGACGTTTCCTCGACAAAAGGGCAAAACATTCTGACTGGTACCGCTCTCTTACCCCATTTGAAGAAATATGCCAGAAAAAAGAACCTCAGAGACATCTTATTTCTTTCATTTACGCTCTCCTTTGCTCAAGCCAAAACTTTGCAAACATTGGAACTAAATCTCAATGGGACAAAGACCTTTCCATAAATATCTCCGATAAAGACTGGGAATCGATATACACGATTACCCATAAGGGATCCCTAAATGTAAACACACAAGAAAATGCATACAAAATATTATCGAGATGGTACAAAACACCCCTTAAATTGAATTGAATATTCCCTTCCGTTTCTCTGCTATGTTGGAGATGCGGAACAGAACCAGGATCTTTAATACACCTATGGTGGTCATGCCCTAAGATCCAATTGTTTTGGAAAGAAGTACACAAACTTATATTTCGCATTACCACTTTTCAAACAGATTATACGCCGGCACAATAGTTACTCCACTACTCTGCACGACCATCACGAAAATATTTACGCTCACTACCTATATATATGATCTCAGCTGTAAATATATGTATCCCTCGCAAATATGTGTATCCCTCGCTCTCCAGATCCACCCACTATAAGAGATTGGTTGATTCAAATTCAAAAAATCGCAGAAATGTAAGACTTAATACACCAAGCCAGAGATTCCCCTTACAAATTTATTCATTAATGGCCTTGCTGGTTGCACTTCACTAAAACTGATACTTACCTCAAAATCCTCCAATAATATACCCTATTTATTTTGGCACTGTATTTACCAAATCTTATGAACCACTCTCTTTGACACTTCTCAAACACAACTATACCCTTTTTTTGTGCTTCCTTCTCGACCCTCCTTACAATGAACTTCCTATATAATCTGTAGTCTAACGTTCACCAAATAACAGTTAAAAGTATTAAGATTATATTTGGTTATACATATATATTTAGTTCATACATGGCAGACTCTAGATATGATGATGATACACATAGACACATATCGAGAAGGAATTCCTCTTATAGAAATACAACCCTCTTTTACCCTCTTCGCAATCCCCCGATCCCCTTCCCTCCCATTATACCTACTTTAAAACCTGCTAATAAAGGTCTTTACCTTTAAAATTCTGAGAAACTTAGTTATCAATTCTTTTTTCGTTATTCTTTTCATTAGAAGTAACTAAACTATACCTATTAAGTTATAGAGCGTCTGGACTTGCATTAGTTGTGATTTAATTTATGTTTCCTGTGATTCCTATAAAGGTTTCAAAATGGATTACTCCTGGTTACATATTGGCTCATACAGCTGATAATATTCCCATTAAGCCCCTTCCAATTGATCTCATATATAACCTCCACCCAACCACAGATAGATCCCATTTGGGGTGGTTGGGACGAGAGGAAATGAAGAATATAATATGCTATGTTATTTTGCAGAGCGTAATACTAATCTACTAGAATGTTACGTTTGTCTTTTAAGGATATAGGACATGGAATGCACGCTTTAATCATTTATAGTATGAAGCTCTGTATCCTTTTAAGACAAAAATTGCAAACACCATATAAACTTGAAAGATAAACGATGATACCAGGAATATATCTTTGCATATTAGAAGAATAATTTATATGTTACATGTTATATCAACGACTTATACAGAAATGGATATTTATTAATTTATACTTTTTTATTTATCCTCATTTTACATTTTCTAAATGTTACTTTTGCCTTAATATAGTCATTAGCGCTTTCTTGAAGCAAATGTTCATATTATTATTCATCTTACTACATACTCAGAAAATTTAGTTGATCAATGTATACCAATACATGCAATTATTTGTTGTACACTGTCTTTGTATTTCCCGCTTACAAAATTTCAATAAATATTACTTGGAAAAAAGTGAAAAACAGAGTACCTTCTCAAACGCGTTTAAACATGCAGAAATTAATCTGTAGCAAGTTTAAACTTTCATAGGCCCAATATAGAGTCTTGAAACAGTGCTTGTGCCAACTAATTTACACAGTACATTGCTAGTTAGGTCCAAAGCCTTACTTTTTAGAAGTCATGGTTTTCACAGACTGCACGGATGATTGCCAAAATGCCTGAAACCGCTGTATGCAGTTTGAAATAAATGTCTGGCTAGTAGTTGCAGATATTTGTGCTTTAAGCCTAACTTGTTTGTATTTGCATTATATCAGTGGTTGTGGTCAATGGGTCATAAAGGAATACTTTACATGGCTCCACTTACTGTACTAAACTGAGGATTAATCCTTCAATTTTGCAGTCAGACATGTAAATGCCTCTCTGTGCTAAGAATGCTGTACTGTGCTGTGCACCGATTTAGCTGGAGGGTTTGCCTAATAAACATCAGTCTGAAAATGGAACAATTCTTTAGCCGTGGAAGTGTTGTATGCCAGGATTAATAAAGTTTTTGACACGAGAGATTGCAGACGCAGCAAGTGGTCAGTTATCACCTAGAGGGGGGAGTTGTGGTGTTCTATTCTTGATGATTGGTCAACCCATGTATGAGCAGCATTACAATGTTTTTTTGCCTTATGACCTAAGCTACAGCGGTCGAATTTGTGCATCTGACTTATCGTTTGACCTCTACATTATGTGTCAGTAGCTGCTATATTAACTTAACCACAGTGCTGGTTATTAGGGGTTCTAGATTACATGAGGCATTTAAATATCTCATTGTAATACAAACTATATTTGTATCCATCTTGAGATGCATGTGCCCCAATATTGGTTTGGCCTATAAGCATATAAGATATGCTTATAGGGTATAGATCAGAGCCAGGTTGTAAATATTTGCAGATATCAAAGTCTGCCGTTTACACTGTTAATATTGGAATTGTAAAAATGGTTGCACTTAGGGCCTACATTTTGTTGAGATGAAACAAAATGCAAAACTAAGTTTTCCTTAAAACACTACAGAATTACCGTATTTTCCGCACTATAAGGCGCACCTAAAAGCCTTACATTTTCCTCCAAATCGGCCATGCACCTTATAATCAGAGATCTCTACTGTTCTGATACCCCCCACACTTTACACTTCATGCCCACAGGCACAATCATTACTTCCCTCTTTCAACCCCATCACTATAGATGAAGTTGCTAAACTACTTGATAATGTCCACCTTACCACCTGCCCTCTGGATCCTGTTCCCTCACAAATGCTACGTTCACCCTCTGGCTCTATGCTACACTCTCTAACCCACATCTTCAATCTCTCCCTCTCTTCTGGCATCTTCCCCAACTCTCTAAAACACGCACTTGTCAGACCCATACTTAAAAAGCCCTCACTGGACCCATCCAATCTTAACAACCTACGCCCCATCTCCTTGCTCCCCTTCTTATCCAAACTGCTTGAACGTCTGGTCTACAACCGACTGAGCGTCCACCTCGCTGATAATAGTCTTCTTGATCCCCTTCAGTCTGGATTTTGTCCTCAACACTCCACAGAAACTGCTCTCCTAAAACTAACAAATGATCTACTCACGGCTAAAACCAATTGACATTATTCTGTACTCCTACTCCTGGACCTCTCTGCTGCCTTTGATACGGTTGACCACCCCCTCCTCCTCAAAAAACTCCACACCTTTGGTCTCCGTGACTGTACTCTTCGCTGGTTCTCTTCCTACTTATCCAACCGCACCTTTAGCGTTTCTTACAACTCTACTTCCTCCTCTCCTCTTCCTTTCTCTGTTGGGGTCCCCCAAGGTTCTGTTCTTGGACCTCTTCTATTTTCAATCTACGCCTCCTCCCTGGGTCAACTGATAGCCTCCCATGGCTTCCAATACCACCTCTACGCTGACGACACTCAAATCTATTTCTCTACCCCTCAGCTCACTCCCTCTGTCTCCTCACGTATCACTAATCTACTATCAGATATATCCGTCTGGATGTCACACCACTTCCTCAAACTCAATCTACCCAAAACCGAACATATCATTTTTCCACCCCCATATGCCCCTTCCCCTGATCTCTCTGTCAAAATTGATGGCACAACCATAAGCCCATCCCCGCATGCCAAGGTTCTAGGTGTAGTCCTGGACTCTGATCTCTCCTTCAAGCAACACATCCAATCACTGTCCAAATCCTGCCGCCTCAACCTCCGCAACATCGCCAAAATACGCCCCTTTCTAACCAATGACACAACAAAGCTCTTTATTCACTCGCTTGTCATCTCTCGCCTCGACTACTGCAACTCCCTTCTCATTGGCTTACCTCTACATAGTCTATCACCTCTGAAATCCATCATGAATGCTGCTGCTAGACTCATCCACCTTACCAATCACTCTGTGTCTGCCACTCCTCTCTGTCAATCCCTCCACTGGCTTCCGCTCAGCCAAAGAATTAAATTCAAAATACTAACAACTACGTACAACGCCATCCACAATTTCGCCCCCAGCTACATCACTGACCTAGTCTCTAAATACCAACCTACTCGTTCTCTTCGTTCCTCTCAAGACCCCCTGCTCTCTAGCTCCCTCATCACCTCCTCCCTTGCTCGCCTCTAGGACTTTTCCAGAGCCTCTCCAATCCTATGGAATGCCTTACCCCAATCTGTCCACCTATCTCTTACTTTACTAGCTTTTAGACGATCCCTGAAAACCCTTCTCTTCAGAGAAGCATATCCTACCCACACCTAACAACAACTGTATTTTCATTTTCTCCATCAGCTCATCCCCCACAGTATTACCTTTTGTTCCAATTGACCCTCCCTTCTAGATTGTAAGCTCTAACGAGCAGGGCCCTCTGATCCCTCCTGTATTGATTTGTATTGTACGTGTACTGTCTGCCCTCATGTTGTAAAGCGCTGCGCAAACTGTCGGCGCTATATAAATCCTGTATAATAATAATAATAATAATAATAATAATAATAATCCAGTGCGCCTTATGTATGCACTGAGTTCCAAAATCTGTAAAAATGTTGTTGTGCGACTTTGGTAAGCACTCCGCTTGGTTGACTGTCGGACCATTTCCCGCTGACACAGGGACATAATACGTACACTACGTACACTGGCAGCGATAAATCAATCAGAGAACATTACGTAATAAGTGCAGTACGTACGCTTACCTTCGGTGCGCCTCCGCCACGCCTTTTTTGTAGACCATATGTTTTAGCATGCGCCTTATAATGCAATGCCACTTATGTATAATGCAATGCCACTTATGTATGGGTTAAGTACAGAAATAGACCCGTAATTGAGACTGCGCCTTATAATCCGGTGCGCCTTATAGTGCGGATAATACGGTAGTCTTTTTTTATTTATTTATTTATTTTTTTCCACAATTTTGAAAGCTACTCAAACCATTCCTAATTCCTATGTGAAAAAATTCATTTCATGGCCTTGTGGATACATATTTTAGTAATGTAGATCCTTGTAAATATGAGGATATCCAGCTTTAAAATCCATCACTACTTGACTGCACATTGATGCCTCGTATATTTATACCAATTCCGTGTGTTAGCTGGAATACATGACGCACAAACAATCAGTAACTCCTCCAGTGGAATCAGAACGGAAAGTACTTATTAACTTCACACATTATTTGGTGTCTACACCTGGGTAGTTCTAAGATGTGCCTTGAATAAGTAATAATAAGCAACTCTTTTTATGTATTTTTCTTTCCTATCAAATTACCAAATTCAGTCATCCACTGTATTTTCCCACAATAATTCATAATGAACATTTCAGATGTTTTCTGCTTAGTATAGGTGGGTGTAATCCCACATCTAAATACATTTTTTTTCTGGAATAAATGCTGGTTAAAATACAAACATTAACTCTTAATTTCAGCTCTTAACTTACCCCAACTTTCATCAGAATTGGTGTCTCTATCTCTGTGGGATGTGGATTCTGCATGCTGTAGCCTTCTCATCCCAGCAGGATGTGGGCCTTGTATGGTTGTATATGTTGGTTTCATCTCCTCAGTAGGATTTCAGCCTTGTAGGACAGCATGACATCATTACACTATTTTATTCTTTAATTACAGGTCACATGCTGTGGCCCCATACCTTTACTATGATACCCCTAGTAAGTTGTCTCTCTTAAGCTGTGTACTATGACTAATGAACATCACATTTGACAAGTATTTGTAAAACATTGAGGGATTGATTTACTAAAACTGGAGAGTGAAAAATCAGGGGCAGCTTGTTCATGGTAGCCAATCGGCTTCTAACTTCAGCTTGTTCAATTAAGCGTTGGCAAAAAAATCTGGAAGCCGATTGGTTTCTATGCTGAGCTGCACCAGATTTTGCGCTCTCCAGCTTTAGTAAATCACCCCCTGACTTTCATTCCTGAGATGAACATGGAGGCTGCCATTGCTGACCTCCCATTCTGAAATGTCAGTTGCTTGGTTGAGCCTTTGGAGCAAGGAGCAGGGACCATCACAGTGGCTTGACATATGGCAGAGCTGGTAAAGAAAGAAGGGAGGAGAAGAGACCTTGCAAAACCATAGTGTAGTGCAGTGAGAAAAAGTACTTTATTAAGAAAACAATGGTTCTGCTCACAGGGCAGCAAAAAATGGGGAAGCACAATAGCAGAGTTGGGTGATCTTGGTTCAGGCTCCAAGAAGCCAAACGCAAAGCATGGAGGGAACAGTGGACACCATCCGGACTGCTGTCAGGATCCCAGACAGGCAGGATGGAAAGACTGCCTCAGGATCAAGCACTCCCGACTCAGTCGGCCTCCAAGGTGACATCACTGCTGGAGCTTTACCAATCAGGATGCTTTTCAAAGTAACGAGTTCTAGGGCACTGAAGACGGCTGCACTTTATACTTATTACCTGATTGTTTTCTTGTCTAAGGGGCTAATTTTCATAAATGGGCTATGTGGCACTCTGGTTATTCTGTAAGAATTCTCTTGGCTGACAGACTATAATGGAGGTTTAATAAAGAATTGCCCTTAATACCAACTATTGATCCAGGAATCCTCCACAAGAGCCCTAAGGTCATCCTGTTTCTTTACTAATTGTAAGGCATTTGTTTCTGCACCTAGAAACAGAAGTAGGTGTGGTAGAGAAGGGTATTTTGAACTTCTCCCCCAATAGGTAGGCAGGGACAGCCACTCAATAATGAGGTAGTCATGGAAGATTACTGAAATCTTCCACCCTTTGCTGTCTTCTTTAGAACATGCAAGACCTTATCTTCAGCTTTTTATAACTATACATTGATTTTATTATTATTATCTTCTGTAGGGTTAGTGAACCATGAATACATACCAAATTGCTGCTGGATTCCAAGGCGGTCAGTCACTTCAATTATATGAGGCATTAGTCACATGATATCTACTGAAGAGAAGAATGAGCCAGTCAATAGCTCTGCCTGAACTGTAACCCTCCTTTTAAGCGATTTATACAACTAGTGTACATCTGTTCATCTGATTGGCCACAATGGGATTATGGTGCTTTAATCTCTGCAGCCAATGAATGCTATGCAGCTTGTTTTATAGTATTAACTCAAAAGGGAAAGTGGTCTTTTTTTTTCACTACAGTCTGCTTTGTAGAAGTGGAGCCTACTTATTTTGGATAGAATAGGGACAGGTCAGAACCTGTCAGTTTTTTTTTTTTTTATTAATGTCGATGAACCCTTTAATGGGACATTTTTTTTTATTTGCTTTCTATCCCAGATGCAACAGTAACTAAAGCTGGCTGTACACTGTTTAAATGTTGGCTAGTTCCTTATTCACTTGGCTGGGAGGCCCTATCACACCCCCTCATGTCCAAAATGTAAAGGGGCCAGGTGGAAAATTGGCTGTGCATCAGCTGCGTCCAATCGGATGCAGACAATGTTTGAGTATTGTGAAAGTTGCTGGTACTACAGGGGACTCACCTATTTGTGCTGTAAAGCTGCAGGCCGAACGAAAAAAAAAAAAACCTTTTTAGTGTATGACCAGCTTTGGACAGAAAGTAAAGGTGAATGGTCCTATGGGGTGACGGACAGCAGGAAAAGCCTGCTCATTATTATTATTATTATAATACAGGTATATGGCCAACAGTTTGAACAGCGCTTCCCAGTATAAAGGGAGACAATACATCAATAATTTTCTTTGGGATTTAGATTTGGGATAGGAAATTCCAGAGGGTGGGAGAGCCTTTGGAAAAGTCCTGGAGACGAGCATGGGAGGAGATGATGTTTTTGACTCTTCTCTACTTTGAGCAGCATTATCCTTTTTATAAGGTTTAACGGTGTGCTATGTAAGAGAAGTTAATCTAACTGTAAGAGCTTTGACTCCTTTTTGGCAGGACTCTGTGCAGGCCAGTAACGTTCCTCCACCCCAAACTTGCTCATTCATGTCTTTATGAACCTTGCTTTGTGCACTGATCCAACTCATTTGGTGGAGGGGGGATTATGGTGTGGGTTTTTTTTTCAGGGGTTGGGCTTGGCCCCTTAGTTCCAGTTAAGGTTTCAGCATACCAAGACATTTTGGACAATTTCATGCTCCCAACTTTGTTGGAACAGTTTGGGGATGGCCCCTTCCTGTTTCAACATGACTGTGCACCAGTGGACAAAGCGAGGTCCATAAAGACATGGATGAGCAAGTTTGGGGGTGGAGGAACTTGACTGGCCTGCACAGAGTCTTGATCCCAACCTGATAGAACACCTTTGGGATGAATTAGAGCGGAGACTGCGAGCCAGGCCTCCTCATCCACATTGGTGCCACCTCACAAATGTGCTTCTGGAAGAATGGTCAAACATTTCCATAGACACACTCTTAAACCTTGTGGACAGCCTTCCCAGAAGAGTTGAAGCTGCTATAGCTGCAAAGGGTGGGCCAACTCTATATTGAACCCTACGGACTAGGACTGGAATGACATTTAAAGTTCATGTGCGTGTAAAGGCAGGCATCTAAAAACTTTTGACAATATAGTGTATTAATTTGGCTTGAATGGCAAAATGCAGGTGAAATTAACAAAAATGCTACATTTGTAGAGCGCTGGGTAGATTAAATCAAATAATTTTTTTCCCATGTCCGACCAGTTTACCTTTACCGAAAATACAGCCAAATACATGACAACTCGTGTGATGGAAACACGACCACGTGCATTTACCTTGTATTCTTGGTACTGTCACTTTTTGTTTAGAACTGCCACGTGTTTGATATTTTCGGCATTCTAGCCATTGAAACCTATTCTTTACAATGTGTGTATTTATGTACTTTTATCACACATGGTAAACATCAGAGGTACTACCTAAACTGTTTTTTTCTGCATTTTAGAGGCCGCAAGAAGAAAAATACCCTGTAGGACCTTGGCTGCTGGCACTGTTTGTGTTTGTTGTTTGTGGATCAGGTATGAATACAAAGCAAGGAACATTGCCATACCATCAATAGCTGTCAGTGGAAATTGAATGCTAAGCTTACTAAGAATTAATGAATGCATATTTTAGTAGGTATTGAGGGAAGGGAAGACAATGAATCTCATGCACATATTACAGATAAAATCTTCATTTATTTAACTGGTAATTTACAGGTATTAATCCCTTAAAGGGGAACTTCACCCTTATTATATATACAACAAAGGCACTTTTTAGAAATCTTTAGTAATGAAAGTCTACTATAAGATGGATATAGATAATTGCGGACTTCTTTTATTCTTTGCATACCTTTTTTTTTTTTTTTCCTCCCCATTCTTCTCACAATGGCCATTTTTTTTAAAGGGCAGATGAATCCATCCCCCTTTACTTCCTGGAACTCTGCCTAGACCTCTGGGTCTGCCACTTGGAATATGTGACAGCAACTTCCCAGGATGCTTCAGTGAGGCCCTGGTTAAATGGCCAGTGCCTTACTCAGGGCTCAATTCACAAAGCGTTAAATTCCGAATAGGTATGTTTGATAAATTAACACAAGATACATTTCAAAAGTCCCTTTAATTCATAAACAAATCTTAAGTTAAATAACACATATTATGTTCCTTTTAATTCATGCGGTGTTCCTCTTGATTCATGTGAACAGACTCAGTCTAGCTTGCCGAAGATATAATTTCTGGGGGTGTTGCATAGTTATATAGTTGGTGAGGTTGAAAAAAGACACAAGTCCAACCTCTGTGTGTGATTATATGTCAGTATTACATTGTATATCCCTGTATGTTGCGGTCATTCAGGTGCTTATCTAATAGTTTGAAACTATCGATGCTCCCCGCTGAGACCACCTGTCAAACAGGCTCTGCGCAGGAAGAGGGAGAGAGGTCCCAGCATGCCCCAGTCAATTATGTCATGAAAGGGGCAGAGTCACCCGGTGACATCATTGGGTGGCCCCGCCCCTTTGTTTGGCAACGGAGCTGTCATTGAGGGAGTCAAGCGTCTGTGCGGGCCGGGTTTTCTTTCTTTTTTTGGGGGGGGGGGGGTCAGCGGCCACTGTTTATCGTGATTGACGTTTGATCTACTCCTTTTTTTATTTTAATTTTTGGGAGGAGGGTTTTGGATAAAGGACTTGTTAAAAACTGGCTGTGTGTTTTTATTTACTTTGCACTTTTTCTTTTGTGAATGATACTAATCTGGGGGCCTCTTGGTCTGCAATAATCTGTGGGTAGTTTGTGGCTAGAAATCACAGCCACAATGATTTTGCTCTTTTTTTTTTTTTTTTTTTTCTTCTGCTAAGGAGACTAGAGTGTATAGGGATTACAAGGTACATTTTAGTAAATGCAACACTGTCTTCATGTTCACTAATGATATGGTAAACAGCAATGCCTTCAATGAAGAAAAACTTTTATTCAATTCAAATTTTGTATCGGTTAAAAAAATTTAATAAATGTTGTCCTTTTTATTTTATTTAGTACAATATTTAAATATTTATGTTACAAATAAACACTGAATACATCTTAATTGAAACTTTATACACAGCTGCGCAGAACAAGAAAGAGAGGATGAATTGATTGTCTTGCTCTTTTGAGCTGTGTGTATAATCTGAGCTTCAGATTTGTAAAGGGGCCTTTACAGAGCCTATTGCTTGCAAAGTGAAAGGGCTCAGTGTTAACAGCACCCCAAAACTGCAAGGAAAACCTTCCCGTGTTTTTCAAAAATCCAGCTTGCTGCATCTTTTGTTTAGTTTTTGGAAAGCACACATTACATCATAATCATTGGTAACACATTTAAAATGCACGAAAACTGCAAAACCCATTTTAATCAGCGTGCTTTAAGTCATATGTTCATGATTTGTATATGTGTCTGCATTTAATTGAATGGCTTAATGCAAGACTAGGCTGAGGATTAGGTTATTTGGGCTTACCCTTCCGAGATAATAACGGAGACCATTGGAAAGTCTTGGTTTTTGCTTGCACAGATTTTACAGTTGTCAATCCCAGGGAGACATCTGCCCCTCTATGTATACAAAGAAATGTATGCAATTTCGGAAATTTCCCATCCATAACCAACCTAACTTGTTTTGAGACAACCATCCTTAATTTTTGCTTACGTTTCTCCTTTATTGGTAGATTAGTAGGTTGAGATCAGCTCAGCATCGATACCAGCCATTCTGTTATTGATTGTGTGTTTTTTTGTTTTTTTTTGTTCTTCATACCTGAGATCTCAAGCTTGTAATATATTACTGAGGTTACAAACTTGTAATCTATTACTGAGGAACTTGTATGGATTTCGAATCTGTAATCCTGGTGTGGGGAGTGAAAGTAGAGATGGTTGCTAATCCAAGGCTGCAGACAAAACAACAAAAACAAAAAATGCAGCATTGGTTTTCATTAAAAACCCTGTCACTAGGAGTGTAATAACGGGCCTCTTCAGGGATAAAATGACACTAACATTAAAACACAAAATGCTTTATTACAATATTAAAATTATGTTAAAAGCAACCATCAAAGTACATTGATGCCAACTCATGTGAAGTGTAATGATACGCATGTCACATAATTACAAAATGGCGTGATGAAACCCATATCGTGTTTCCTCCGAAAATAAGCCTGGGTCTTGTATTAATTTTGGCAACAAAAGACACAGTAGGGCTTATTTTTGGGGTAGGTCTTACCATGTAATATGCTGTCTTCTCCCCCCCTCTCTCTCCCTGCCTGACAGTAATCCCCAGTGTGAACTGAGTTAAAATGCTTGTAAAATCCTATAATCCACTCTGTTACAGTAGTATATAATGTACAATGTGTGTGTTTCTGTAATTGTGCCAAATACCTTTCGTTATAGCGCCGCTTTGCGCTTATGTGACCCGGAGCGCTCTTCCCCGCAATTATATTACAGAAACATACACATTGTAATAGAGTGAATTATAGGATTTTACAAGCATTTTAAACTAGGGCTTATTTTCGGGGTGGGGCTTATGTTTCAGCCCTCCTGGAAAATAACGATAGGCCTTGTTTTCAGGGAAACACTGTATTACATAATTTCAAAATGGCGTGATGGATCAAAAATAGTGCTTCCTCAGGATCCACGGCATTCAATAGCAAATGATGTAGCTAACAAAAAAAGAAGCAACAAACATCTGAAGTGACATAATACAAAGCACAAGCATTACATATGCTTACAATATTGTATTATTTCATCATTATTATTATTATAAAAAAATGATATAATAATGTTTGGTATTTTTGCGACATCGACATTGTTGGAAAACAGCATGGAATAAGTTGGGAATTCCACTGCGGTGATATACAACAGTGCCAAGCAATAACTTATCCATATACAGCAATCAATGTGGGGAGCTTTGGTTTACAGTAGTCCAGCTTTTTTCAACCTTTTTACCATGGATGAACCTGTGAAATAATCTTCAGGTCTCAGAACACCTACCAAAAATGGATTATATCTACAGTTCATGGTTTATTAGTGATGATAAAAATAACCAGAAACCAGATTTTTGACACGGAGTGGATCATATTTAAAAAAAAATAAAAATAAAAATAAAAAACTCTCTTCCTATATTAAAACATTTTATTTCAGTAATGATTATGCTATGAATTAATAATAATAGCCAAACAAATGCAGACAATAAAAATGGCAGTGGGAATTTTATATCGGTGGTCAGTGGAAAAACACCCTTTTCATTGGCAGTTAGTGGAATAGTGATCATCTTACAAAGGAGCTTGGTGCAAAAGTGCTGCTTTAGAATGGAAACAAGAAGAAAGCTTCCCTTTTACATTGATGGACCAGTATGTGGAGGTGCCCTCATACATTAGTGGTCAGTAGAAAAGAATGCCCTTTTTACATAGTTTTTAGTGAAAAAGAAAACTCTTGGTGTCCTCTTCTGAGCGTCAGTAGTCGTGAAACCATGTAGACCAGCCATTCTCACAGCCATTCTCAACCAGGGTTCCGTGGAACCCTGGGGTTCCTCCAGAGGTTGCCAGGGGTTCCTTGAGTGGTGGCTGATGAACCACCTATTTGATGATGCCTATAGAGTTCAAGTTCCAGCACCACTTGGCAAAGCCAGCAGCATGACACCAAATATCTTTTTAGCTGTCTTTAAGGGTGGCGTTCTAAACACCACTTTAAGGGGGACTTTCTTCCTATTGACCACTAATATAAGGAGCATTGTTCCTATTGAGCCTTGATTTTTTTTTTTTTTTTTTAAGGGTTCCTAGAGACATGAAAATTATTTTTGGGGTTCCTCTAGGGTTAAAAGGTTCAAGGAACCCTTAGCAAGCTTTATAAAACCTTAATGCGGCGTACACACGGTCGGAATTTCCGATGGAAACAGTCCGATGGGAGCTTTTCAATGGATTTTCCGACCGTGTGTATGCCCATCCGTCTTTTTCTGTCGGAATTTCAGACGGACTTTGGATTGAGAACCTGTTCTCAATTTTTCAGACGGAAAACCTTTTCTATGGGATTTTCCGATCGTGTGTATGCAATTCCGACGCATGCTCGGAAACAATTCGACGTATGCTCGGAAGCATTAAACTTCCCTTCTATAGTGCTGTCAAACGTGTTTTATGCCGCTGTGTTACAGACCATCGGAATTTGGTGTGACCGTGTGTAGGCAAGACAGTTTGAGCGAAATTCCGACGGGAAAACCATCAGAGCTTTTTGCGACGAGAATTCCGACCGTGTGTACGCGGCATAAGATTCTGTTGAGAGAGGCTTTTATAGTCCATCAACATGAATTAAAATGCAGTGTGCCAGACAACGTTCATGAATTGGTTACCAGTGTTTTAAATCTTGTATATGGCTAAATTCCAGACAAATATTAACCACAAAGTTATTATAATTTTCAATTTACAGCTCTGTCCGCTATAAGACCAAGCATATGTAATAATTTGTACCATGTTTCTAAGTGCTTTCTAACCTTGGTTATGAGTACCGACATACCCCAGCCCCCTCCTCATGTCGAGGCCTATCTGGCAACAGTCGTTTTGAAGGAGAAAGCTGATTTATAGCTGCAGCTTGTCTCGGCTATGAACACTTTCCCAAGAGAAGCAATGGCAAGAAGAATACAGAGGCTGATACGTCCCCCCTCCGGGACATGTTGCAGCTACGAACCAACTATCTCTTTTAAAGCTGATGCCAGATTGGCTGCGGCAGGAAGGGGGGGGGTGCATGTCGGTACTCATAACCAGGGTTAGAAAGCACTTGGCAAAATGGGAGCCTGCATTACAAGCTAATCCGGCTTGTATAAAGTGAACATGCTGAGAGGAGGAGAAGCCAAAGTGAAAAGAGGGATAACCTTCTCTGTGTTCTGCTGTTTCTTCAATATGAAATCGGCAGGCTGAGGTGTTCTTGACCAAGGTTGGCTGCTGCAGTGAAGGTTGTGGATCTGGCTGTGGTGCCAGGTAGGGCTACATGGAGCACAACATTGACTGGTCAGCATTTCTAACCCTTTGGCAGATATGCCAAATATATAGTATAAAAATATATATTTATAGAGAGATATATAATATTATATTTTTACTACTATGTTACCGTAATTAGCTTCTTGCTTGGAGTACATTTTTAAATGTACACTTTAATGCTTTCTTTTGTCCCATAGTCTCCCAGTGAGCAACAGTCAGATTTTATTGCGTGATTATAAACATAAGAGAATATCAGTCTTCAAACAGGATATCCAGTTTGGTTTGTTTTACCAGACGTCTAAGGCAGCTGACCTTCCTGGCACCTTCCCAGTCTGCTGTTCTCGTACTCATCATAGTACACTTATGTAAAGACACAGTCTACATGGCTGTGCCAAGGGGCAATTAGAAACTTTCTGAAACTGCAGTTAATGCAGACTTTGTGATTTATAACCCTTTCCTTGCTTTTCCCAAACTGAGTAGTTCTGCCTAAAAGGAGCGCTCCTGCTTTCTTGAAAATGTAAATATACTTGCTCTACGAACCATTTTGTAAATGTTATTAAGAATTGCCTTTTTATATTTAACTCTGCAGCCTGTCATTTTATTTTATGTAACTTCCAAAAAATGTACTTGCAGCAACTGTATTTAGTAAGTAGACTTTCATCCCACAGATCCCCTTGTTCTAATGCTCGGTTCACACCAATGTTTTTTTTTTTTTTTTTTTTTTTTTATGCTTTTTGCAGAAGCGCAGGACATTATTTTTAACATGGAACACGTTCACATCAATGCATTTTTGTGCCTCTGTTTTTGGAAAGGGTCAGGGACTTTTTTTAAATGCAAAACGCTGATTTTTTTTTTTGGTTCAATGGAGAAGCTGCAGAAAAGCTTGTAGTGTGTGTGTTTTTTTTGTTTTTTTTTTTACCGTGATTTGCATTTTTTATTTTTTTAATCAACAACAAATTTGCCAAAAAAACTAACTCAAAATGCAACAAAATTGCTAAAAAAAAAATGAAAAATCACTGCAGAAATGCTCAATAGCAAACTGCATAGGTGTGAATAAAGCCTAGATGTTAGGTAGGGCCCTTTCACATGGGAGTACAGTCTGGATCCATCAGTTTTTCATACGCATCCAAACTTAACAATAATGTATGTCTAGGAGAAAACGGATGTCTGTCTGTCCGCATTTAAAAAAAAAAAGGGTGGTGTCCTTTATAACCGTTTTTAGGCAAGAAACATATTTTTTTGTTCTTTTGTCCACCTATGACTTTTTTTTTTTTATGCAACGGTTTAAAAAAAAAACAGACCTGGGAAAATGGATGTATATTGCCATAAACTGAACACGACTGATGTTAAATTTTTATTTATTTTTTGTAGAAAAATGTCCCTTTCCCATGAAGGGAAAAAAAAAAAAAAATGAAAACTGAATCCTTTGAACATCAGTTTGGAGATCCGTCTTCAGTTCAGTTCAGTTTACATCAGCATACATCTTTTTTTTTTTTAATTGCCCTGTAAAGTGGACAACACTTTTACACCCGACTACCTCCGATCTGCTCTGCGTGTATTCGTGTTTGTTGATTTTTGGAGACATCTTTGGGTACGTTCAATTATCAACAATTTGCAAAAAAGGCGCAATTTAAAATTTACAAATATTTGTTATTTATTAACTCTACGTTTAAGCTTTTATATTTAGTAGGGATTTAGCAGAAATTTTGTAAAATTAGCTGTGTTTTTATCTGCTAATAATGGTTTAAGTGTATTTTTTTGTGAATATATTGGTTTGATAAACATATGTGCAAAAATAAATTATCAGTAGCACCTTCTTTTCATTCTACTTATCATGTGCTTTCAGAAAATATATGGTTTGGGGGGTCTTTCACAAATTCTGAAAGCTACAAGTGAAAAATAAACAAATGGAAAAAAATACAAAAAATGGTCTGGCCACCTGAGTGTACAAAACGGAGCACAGGGCCTGGCTGCGAAAGGGGCAAGGCCTAGTTTACGCTAGTGGGAATTCAGATGGGATCTCAGTTATGCACATTGTTTTCAATGGTGCCCATTCACATCAATGCAACAGATTTAGGAAAATGTTCCTGTACTACTTTGGTGCTATTCCAGTGTGATTTGGGCCCCATGGAATAAGCAAACCAAACAAAAAACGCAACCCAGTCACACTACATAATGCTACTACACATCCACAGTAGTGTGCACCAAGCCTAACTGACGACATATGTAAATCAAATTGCATCCCTTTGAGCAGCAGATAATTGAGACTGTGTAAATTTCAAAAATAGCAGGTGTTACTTTGTATCATTCAATCCTTCATCTGAACAGTGTTTATAAACACTGTGTCAAAAGGCTGTTCTTTTTACAGCAGCTGTTACATACAAATTAGAATATCATCAAAAAGTTAATTTATTTCAGTAATTCAATTCAAAAAGTGAAACTCATATATTCTATACAGATGTCTTACACACAGAGTGATATATTTCATACATTTCTTTTAATTTTGATTATGGCTTACAGCTAGTAAAAACCCAGAATTCAGTATGTCAGAAAATGTAAATATTGCATATGACCAATAAAAAAAAAAAAAAAAATACAGTAATGTTGGCTTACTGAAAAGTATATCCATGTACAGTATAGCATGCACTATACCCATACTTGGTCAGGGCTTCTTTTGCATGAATTACTGCATCAATGCGGCGTGGCATCAGCCTGTGGCACTGCTGAGGTTTTATGGAAGCCCAGGTTGCTTTGATAGCGGTCTTCAGCTTGTCTGCATTGTTGGGTTTGGTGTCTCATCTTCTTGACAATACCCCACAGATTATCTATGGGGTTTAGGTCAGGCGAGTTTGTTGGCCAGTCAAGCACAGTGATACTATGATCATTAAACCAGGTATTGGTACTTTTGGCAGTGTGGGCAGGTGCCAAGTCCTACTGGAAAATAAAATCAGCATCTCCATAAAGCTGGTCAACAGAGGGAAGCATGAAGTGCTCTAGAATTTCCTGCTAGAGGGCTGTGCTGACTTTGGACTTGATAAAACGCAGTGGATTATCACCAGCAGATGAAATGGCTACTCAAATCATGAGGTCCAGTGTGAAGTTTCCACAGTCGGTGATGATTTGGGGATCCATGTCATCTGCTGGTGTTGGTCCACTGTGTTTTTTTTTATCAAGTCCAAAGTCAGTGCAGCCCTCTACGAAGAAATGGAGCTTTGTTGGGAGGAGGGAGGGGGAGCGGGTACCTGATTTTGACAGCTTCCCACTTCTGCTCCGACCGCCTAGGCGATCAGAAGAGGATCATCTCCTTCCCTCCTCCCTCACAAAGTCTTCTGGACACATGACAGGTCCCAGAAGAAGGCTGGACCGTTCAATCGTGTAGACAGAGTGAATATGCATAAAAACACCTGGCCACATTTATTGCTTTCTGTGCCCCCCATTAGGGAGATCCACCCTCTCTATTTGTCCTGTTTACGATCATTATTAAAAGTGAAAGTAAAAAAAATCCAAGCCACTAGTTCTGGTGACCTGGGGGTCCCCAAGGGATTCCCTTAATTTGCAGGGATTTCTTCTCACTTCCTGTTTTGGCTATGGGACAGGAAGTGAAAATAAATCTCGCCAATGAAACGCACATGGCAAAAAATCTGACAGGGGTTATAACCCTTCCTTACTCTATCCAAAATGAACAAAAATATTGTCTATAGTTCTACTATCACTGATGTCAAATTTATTGCAGAACTCTTCACTTTTTAATTTTCAAAACTAAGCCGTGAGATTAATTCACAGCTTCTTTGGTTTGGCTTTACTGCTTCTTGGATTAACGTCCTCCTCATTGGACAGGAGTGATGATCTGATTTACCGTCCAGTAAGCTCTCCATCTCCAGCCTGCACACAAAACTGCACTGCTGAACCAGGAAAAAAGTGTGTCATCTACCTGGCTGTGCAAGATGCCAACAAATATGGAAATTACAGATCATTTCGCATATATATAGAAGATCACATCATGTGTGTATTTTGCCATCTCTCTGGAAATTTACTTTTAAATGACTCTCACTTTGTACATTCAAATTGCTTTTAACACTTTTGCTGTCAGAGCTTTTTTTTGGAAAGCAGAAGTAGAGTTACCCATGAATAATGTCCCTAGCATTATGATTTCCACTCTGGTGTGTGCACAGTGATATGTAATGGGTAGAGCAATTAATGTTTTTGTATGTAATTGCCCCCCCCCCCCTCCCCCGATGTCTGCATGTTTGGTGCTTGGGTGTACCCCCCCCCCCCCATTTTAAAGCAGTAATACACCCAAAAGCAAACATTTTATTATATTTCAGCTTACCAATTCTTTGATGAGGCGGCTGCATTATTTTTATTTTTTTATGCTTTTTTTTCTCCTTTATTCTCTCCTGGTGATTCACCCAGTAAGTCTGTTGTGTGTGTGTGTGTTTTTTTTTTTATTATTTTTTTTTTTTCCAACAGACCAAACAGTCCTGCAGATGTAGTAGTAGTTTGAGGTTTGAGACAAACCATTTAACACTGATGGGTGCTTACAATGGTCAGCTTTTACTTATATAGAGCCTTTATCCCAAGAGGAACAAAACTCTTGTTGTAACTGCTTAATTTAAGGCTGGGTTCACACCTGCAGGTTCCCATGACAGGAGAATGTGACTGGCTCTCTATGGAGCCGGTTCACATATCTCCTGGGCGGCTTGCACAGAAACGCTGTGTGCATCTTTGGCTCCGTTTCAGGGTCGAATTCGGGCAAAGTTTCGGCCCTGATTTATCCCTGAAATGGAGAACAGGGATGCACAGCGTTCCTGCGCGATCCATGGTCATCTTAGGTGTGAACCCAGCCTGAACCTTCTAGTATACATCTAACACTCCCCACGCCCAAGACGGACAATGCTCCTGTCCAAAGGTGTCTCTACTGCTCCTCCATCCAGAGTGTAGGTATACCAACGGTGTGTTACTGGCTCGATAATCGGGTATAAACAGAGGGCCTAAATATATATATATATATATATATATATATATATATATATATATATATATATATATATATATATATATATATATATAGCAGCTTACCAACCATTAGATGTTGTAGCTGCATGCAATCAATTTTTTGGTTTTAGGTTTAATACCGCTTTAACTTTGCGACCAATAGCCCCCTGTGTTATAGCATATTTACTGTGCCATAGTCTCTTTATTGAGACGTCAGGGGTCTCCCCTGCAGTCCACTGAAGCTAATGGAGTGTGGATTGATCCACCAGCAGATGATTCCTGGCACAGCAGATAAGGGCAGCAGGAACTGGAGGAGTTGGCAATTCATTGTTTATTTTTTGGTGTAAAGGTGGAATTACCCCTTAAAGAAGCACATGCTTACCATACCACAAAGAGCCCTACTTTGCTGTGCATAATAAACATTTTACAGATAAAACTGCTTAGCTTTTTGTATTTTAGGAACATGTTTTTTGAATTTAGCTTGATGGGTAATTAGGTGTCTTGTAAGAGCGCTGACTGGAACGTACCATTTCTGTTTCAGCAATTTTTCAAATTATCCAGAGTATCAGGATGGGCATGTGAGAATGAGAAGGACCCGGACACTTGCCTTACGTCAGCAGTCATAATGGACAAAGCCACAGCTGTGAATCGGTGGAAACCTCGAGAACCCATTAATTATTTTGTGCCTACAGAGTTTACCTTGAAGAAAAGATGGAAGCTCATGATTTTAACCTTGGTGCATTAACACTTCAAGTTCTGCTCCAAGGAAGGACTTGTTTCTTTTCTATATACATCAGCTGAACCACATTGGTTGACTCTGTTTTATTATTTATATCTTTTTTTGTTTTTTTTTATTATTATTTATTTATTTTATTTTTTTAAATGAAATTTGTTTACAAGACATGGATGCTGTTGTGCGAAAGAAAAATAGTTTGGTCTGAATGTTACATGGAAAACATTAGTGTTGTCGTAGGTATTTTCTTTTAAATAAAGAAAATGTATTCATGTCTGTTTCCTTTACCTGATTCTACTACTGAATAGAAGTTTTTTCTTTTGTGTTACCTGGAGATCCAGCCAGTAACACACTTCTGTCTTAGGGTGCCTTTGTGAAGAAAAAATGCGGCCACCCTTGGACCGCAGCATTGGCAATGTGGGGAGAGGGGTAACGTTGGTGTTGGACTTACAAATTTAAATGGACTTGACTAACAAATTAACCACTTCAATATCAGGCACTTTTACCCCCTTCCTGCCCAGGCCAATTTTCAGCTATCAGCGCTGTCACATTTTGAATGACATATGCTACAATGTACCCATATGAAATTTTTATCATTTTTATTTTTCACACAAGTAGAGCTTTCTTTTGAGAGTATTTCATCACCACTGGGATCTTCATTCTTTGCTAAATGAAAAAAGACAGAACATTATGAAGAAAAACATGTTTTTTCCTCATTTCTGTTATAATATTTTGCAAATAATCTTTCGTCATAAATTTAGGCCAAAATGTATTCTGCTACATTTCTTTGGTAAAAAAAAAAAACCCAACCAGTGTGTATTACTTAGTCTGTATTACTTAGTCTGTACATATACTATGGTAAACATCTGAAAAATTATCAATCCTGATGTACTGACGGCCTTTCTTAATTCTTAAAGGCCCGAAAAAGCTAAGACAGCACAAACACCCAAAATGACCCCTTTTTGGAAAGTAGGCAGTCCAATGTATTTAGTAAGAGGCATAGCGAGTATTTAGAAGTTGTATTTTTTTTTTTTGTCAAATTTTTGGAAAATTAAGCAATCCTATTATTATTAATATTATTATTTTTTGTTTTACTTACTGTCAACAGTGTAATACAGCTTTATCATATAACTGGTGTGGCAGTGAATCAGGGCCACTGACTGGTGATGGTATGTATTATCTCACTGTGACCAGAGTAATACAGTGTTACCATAGTAACCTGTACGACTCTGGGGAAGTGATCAGGATTTTTTTTACACGTTAGGATTGCTTATACCAGTGACTTTCACTATTATAAGCAACAGTTTTTACTGAATAAAATTGATTCATTCAGTGTGTATTGTTGCGATTAGCCACAGGTAATCACATGGTACAGATGGGCTGTGGTTGGCCCTGTCTGTACCATGTGATCACTGGACTAGTCACAGCTAGCAACACAATTGTACACAATGAATCGCATGAATCAAAGCCATTCATTGTGTACAGTTTTCATGTGATCTGCTGTGATTGGTTACTGGGATCACATTGTACCTGCAGAAGCCGGTACACTGATCAGTCCACTTGAGTTAAGCTTTAGGTTTATAAAAAAAAAATCTCTTTGCATTAATTTCTGGGATAAATGAAAACTGGAATGGTAATATGGAGGGTCCCTTTTCCCACAATTTCCCCCTTTCATCAAAAGCTGCAATATCAGAATTCAACAGCTGGACCACTGTCTTCTAAAGGACAGATACAGTACATGGGCACTATGTACCTTGTTGGGCTTAATATGGTGAGCTAATCTAAACCGCACAATGAGGGACTTGCTATTGCTGATAGCCGCAGAGAGGTCTTCTCTGTAGTGCTTTAACCTCTTGCTGGCTTGGCTGCGCGAATCACCGTAGCTGTACGATGGGCTTGTTCACGGCTTCCTGTGGGTGGCGTGCGCCAATTGACGAGTGGGGGAGCCAATCAGCGGATCCGGCGGACTCGCTGGCCGCCGGCGATCGTTACCAGCAGAGCGAGAACGGGGATATGCCAAAGTAAACAAGGCACATGTGACAGGATCACATAGAGATCTGTGCTAAGCAGGAAGACGGATCTGTGTGTTATCCCAGGCAGCCCATCCCCCACACAGTTAGTAAACATACCCAGGGAACCGTTAACCCCTTGAGCACCCCATGATGTTAACCCCTTCCCTGCCAGTGTCAGTACAATAACAGTGCATATTTTTAGCACGGATCACTGTAATAATGTCACTGGTTCCCAAAAAAAGTTTCAAAAATGTCAGTTGGGTATCTAAACTGTCGCCGCAATGTCACAGTCCTGCTAAAAATCACTGATCACTGCCATTACTAGTAAAAAAATAAATAAAAATGAATTAAAATAAGAGTAAATTGAATAAATCTATAAATAGAATAAATCTATCCCCTATTTTGTGGACGCTATAACTTTTGCGCAAAACAATCAATATACGCTTATTGGGTTTTCTTTTTTACCAAAAATACTTAGCAGAAGACATATTGGCCTAAACTAATGAAGAAATTTGATTTTTTTTTTTTTTTTATATTTTATTGGGTATGTTTTATAGCAGAAGATAAAAATAAAATAGTTTTTTTTTTTTTTCAAAGTTGTCTGTCCTTTTTTTTTTTTTTTTGTTTATATTGCAAGAAATTAAAAATGCAGAGGTGATCAAATAGCACCAAAAGAAAGCTCTATTTCTGGGGAAAAAAAAGGACATCAATTTTATTTGGTTACAGCGCCGCACGCCCACACAATTGTCAGCTAAATTAACGCAGTGCCGTTTCGCAAGAAATGACCTGGTCGTTAAGGGGGTAAATCTTTTCGGTTCTTAAGTGGTTAAAGAATGTCTGTCATAATTATTTACCTTGAAAAACCCTTCTAAAGACTTTTTAAACAAGGTTTTCTTTTTTTGGAAAGCCATATGTTGCCTGTACATCAGATCCTACAATTGGATACTGTAGATATGATGAAACTTGGTAAACACATATATTTAAAATGTAAGATCACCTTCAGGAAATTTTTCCTAAGATCCCCCAAAGCAATTCTATATCCAAAGAATAGTACATACCAGAGCTCCTCCTGTTTTAAACTGTGAAGGTCCTCCCATGACAGATGTAGCTTTGGGTGGGGGGGCCCTGTCCAAAAAAAAAAACCTTCAGGATAAGCTGAACATCACAATAATGAATCCTTAGAAGCCGCTCCGGGTTGTTCAAGCTGCCCCTGTGCAGTAATGGGATGTTCAGCATGTCTTGTAAACAGCAGAACAAAGGGGCCAGCAGTCTAAAGAAGCCCCCCATTTACAACAGCAGTGCTGGTATATACTATTCATTGGATATAGAATTGCATAGGATAGAATTTTGGAACATCTTCCTGAAGGCGCACTTACACTTTAAGCAGTCATGTATGGAAGAATGTTCTACATGTAACATGCTGTCCTCCATTCTGAGTAGCAAGTATGGGTTTACTGAGGCAATAAACTGTAAAAATAGCTTGGTCTATTCCAAGACCGGCTTTATGTAAGTGCTTTGACCCACTATACATTCCAGCTGCCATTCATTTTCATTGGGTGAAACCATTTTGTTACGATGATGGAACAGTTAGTAGAGCCATTGACCTGCAGAAGTTTAGTTAAGAGACCTTCCCTATTGCAATGCCCCGTTATATTTCCCTGCAGACATACTGAGTTCTAACTATCTGAATTAACGTTGTCACCATTACAGCTTGCTGATGCTTTGAGTTAGTGTGCTGTCCCAAGGATAACATCTCTTTTACTACCAGCAAAGCACCAGTAGCAATAGAAAAATGTTTACCCTCGCTCATCAATTATATCCATTTACTACTATAATAGTAGCCCATAGCTGATGGATTGGTGAGACCAGCAGCAATTCCATTGCGACACTTAACTGCTTTACCCACTTTCTTCACAGTTTAAAACAGGAGGAGCTCTGGTATGTACTATTCTTTGGATATAGAATTGCTTTGGGGGATCTTAGGAAAATTCTCCTGAAGGTATTCTTACATTTTAAATATATGGCTATGTGTTTAGCAAGTTTCGTCATATCTACAGTATCCAATTGTAAGATCTGATGTACAGGCAACATATGCCTTTCCAAAAAAAGAAAACCTTGTTCAAAAGGCTTTAGAAGGGGTTTCCAAGGTAAATAATTATGATAGACATTCTTTAACCACTTAAGGACCGGAAAGATTTACCCCCTTAATGACCAGGCCATTGTTTGCGAAACCGCACTGCGTTAGTTGACAATTGTGCGGGCGTGCGGCGCTGTACCCACATAAAATTGATGTCCTTCCCCCCCCCCAGAAATAGTTTTCTTTTGGTGGTATTTGATCACCTCTGCATTTTTAATTTCTTGCGCTATAAACAAAAAAAGACAGACAACTTTGAAAAAAAAACAATTATTTTATTTTCTGCTATAAAACACCCAGTAAAATACAGGTGGTCCCCGGGTTACAAACAAGACAGGGACTGTAGGTTTGTTCTTAAGTTGAATCTGTTTGTAAGTCGGAACAGGTACATTTTTTAAGTGTAGCTCCAGCCAAAAAATCTATTTTTACGTTTTTTAGATAACATAGAGAAGGGTTATCACCCCTGTAACATTTGTTTTGCTGTCTGTGCCCCTGTTCAGAAGATTTCACCTCACCTTCTGTCCCAATGACAATTGGATTTTGAAAATTTTGGGTTGTTAGGGAAGCATGGACTGGTGATAAAGCATCAGTGGAGACACCTTTTTCCCATATTAACTCTTACAGGAGTGAATTTCCCTTCCTAGGGGTAGATTTCCTCTCACTTCCTGTTGTCTCCCTCCGTTTGTAAGTAGGAGTCGTTTGTAAGTCAGATGTTTGTAAGTAGGGGACCCCCTGTATTTAAAAAAAAATCGAATTTCTTCATCAGTTTAGGCCAATATGTATTCTGCTACGTATTTTTGGTAAAAAAGAAAACCCAATAAGCGTATATTGATTGGTTTGCGCAAAAGTTATAGCATCTAAAAAATAGAGGATAGATTTATGGCATTTTTTAAATATTTTTTACTAGTAATGGTGGTGATCAGCGATTTTTAACAGGACTGCGACATTGCGACAGACAGTTTAGACACCCAACTGACATTTTTGAAACTTTTTGGGGAACCAGTGATATTATTACAAGGATCCGTGCTTAAAATATGCACTGAAATTGTACTAATGACACTGGCAGGGAAAGGGTTAACATCATGGGGCGATCAAGAGGTTTAACGGTGATCCCTGGGTATGTTTACTAACTGTATGGGGGATGGGCTGCCTGGGATAACACACAGATCCGTCTTCCTGCATAGCAGAAAGACAAGATCTCTGTGTGATGCCCTGTCAGAACGGAGATCTGCCTTGTTTACTTTGCCATATCCCCGTTCTGATCCTCCTCTTCTCAAGCAGGTCCCCCGCTGGCCCTCCTGGCTCCTCCCTCCTGCCGAGTGCCCCCACAGCAAGCCGCTTTCTCGCTCCCCAGCCCTGCTCCGTGTGTCTCGGCCTTGCCCTTTTACCCTCCTCCCTGGCTGTAAGGTTTTTTATTGTACTGCAGAGAATGCATTCATTAAAAATCCTTCTGTCTTTAGAACCACAATAGTTTCCACTTGCGGGGGCAGGGGGAAAATATAGGCAGTTGAGCAGTGCTTTTACTGCCTCCCACCACCCTGCTTTAGGCTGCAGAGGCAGCTTGACAGGGGTGTGCAAAAATGATCCCAATCTGATGCATTCAGCTAAACACGACCCATTCAAGTAAATGGGGCCATGCCACGACTGTTAGCCAAATGCTAGGCTTGCAGTTATGGTGTGGTAGATGTAAACAAGCCCTACAAGATATGGGGGGTTATTTACTAAAGGCAAATCCACTTTGCACTGAAAGTGCACTGAGAAGTGCAGTCGCTGTAGATCCGAGGGGGACATGCAAGGAAAATAAAAAACAGCATTTTAGCTTGCACATGATTGGATGATAAAATCAGCAGAGCTTCCCCTCATTTCAGATCTTCCCCTCAGATTTACAGTGATTGCACTTCCAAGTGCACTTGTAGTGCAAAGTGAATTTGTCTGAATAGTGAATAACCCCCATGGTCTAGCTCTTACTAAAGTGGAACCAGGAGTGACTCACAAAAAGTTTTAAAAAATGCTGTTGGAATAACTTTGAGGCCCATTTCCAGTACAATAACGCATGTACGTTTTGGCATGCATTAAAGCTGAATGATAAAAGGATGACATATTTTGCATACTTACATTGGGCCAGCTTGGCACAATGTGAGTATGCATATGTGATATCTGATCAGCCTCTGTGGAAACTATATATTACTGTAATAACCCAAGCCATTCATTATGAATGGGCTGTCAACGCACCACAATGGATGAAAAAGCATGCATGACCATTTTTCTTATACATGCAGTGATCCATAATGCACGGTATATGCATTGTTCTATATTGTACAATGCATTGGGGTGCAATTCACACTGCTGGCAGCTGCCAGGATATACTAGCCCTGCAGGAGGGGTTCGTCCATCCTTGCTGTTTAGCATGAATAAGGGGAATCTGTAGGGGAAACAAAAAACAGCGAACAGTGTATGGCCAGTTTAAATCTAGGACACCAAAGCTAAACCTGATGGAGGAATCTGTAGGCTGAACGAAAAAATAAATGTGTTATGGCCAGATTAAGCTACTGTATTCACACAAGCGTTTAACCACGGTGCAAACCCCAGGGGTGAGAATCTAGTGATTCCTGTGGCTGGGATTGACAGCTGCATTCGCCGAGCCCATACAGTGCCATGACAGGCTGTCTATGGCCATGGTTATTTGTGACCGTTCGCATAGCCAGCTATTACTTGCCTTGAACATGGCTGGACACACTTTGTAATTGCTGGCTATGCTTACAGTCACGAATAGCTGCAATATCCAGCTGCGATCACCGCCAGTAATCGCTGGCTGTGCGAATAGTCACGAAAAGCTATGGCCGCCAACAGCCTGTCACTGCAGTGTACAAGTTCTGTAGCTGCAGCCATTCGGACACAGCTGTCAATCCCAGCTATAGGTCAGTTGAGGATGTGCATATCTCGTGTACTGATTGGCTTAGCAGTGAGTAAGTAGGTAAGAATGTGAAACAAGTAATGTCTCATTTCTAATGGCACACTATAAAGGATCTTTTATTACTCATAAAATGCCAGACGAAGTAGTTAGTTAATAATAAAAACGAGTTCGGCAGAAATTCTGACGGAATAGTTTAAACAACAATTTGTGATGTGACACACTGGGGTATTTACTATGGCTTACAGAATTTAATTAGCCCACACATTCAGGTGAGCTGTTGTTACTGTTAAAGGTGTGTCTGCTTGTAGAGGATGGTAGTAACATGTTTAGTGCAGGCGCACATATAAATCCCAGTGCTTCCTGAAATGATTTTCCTGTAACTGTAATAAAAATTCAGTTTTGCATGTAATTTTAAAGATGTTTAATAGAACATTTTCCTCTCAATGATACATCAAAGTGTAATTTTCAAAAGAATAATTTGCTACTATCTACCCTGTTCCCTAATCCCAAAAATGGAAAAAGAATGTGCAAAATTATAAACCCAAAAAACAAAAAGTTGCTAAAAAGTAAAAGTAGTTGCTACATTCATATTCTTTCTTTAGGCTCGGTTCACACTAGATGCAGATGCGGCTCACAGCAGGAGTAATGTGTGTCCTGGTTCACCATTTCAGGTCCAATTTCAGCCCGAAATTTTTGGCTGAATTCGGACCTTAGACGGACCAAAAGACGCACAGGACTCCTGTGCAATTCGCACCGGAGCCACTGTGGAGCTGTGTGAACCGGCTTCATAGAGAGCCGGTCACATTCTCCTGCTATTGCGAATTGGATGGACCGCTATTGGCATGCAAGACGGCCTATATTCACCTGGGAATTGACCAATATAAGTCTTAGATGGTGGAAAATGGCATCTTATACCACTCTTCATGCAAAAATCTGGGTCACAATCCTGCGCATTGTGCTTTTGGTTAGTTGACCATGTCAACCACGCTTATGCTTATCAGACCACAGTTTCCCGGAAACTGTATATGCTGTCATAACCTTTGATACTGTACCTCGTGAAACCACACATAAATTGGCAACTTCAGTCAGAGAGGCACCAGCTAAGCGGGAACCAACAATTTGCGCTTTTTGAAACTCTGTAAGCTCTGACATGACTGTATTACTAGCAACGCACGCAGTGAATTACAAAAGTGAGGCTTCCAGCCTGTTAGCTAGGTGTTTCGTCACACAGCAGAAGCGGAATGTTACATTACTTCCAATTTCAACGCCAACATGTCAATTTCACACCTTCAAATCATGTAGTGTTTCCATATTTTTGTCAAACCCCTGTATTTAAAGGAGTTGTAAAGTCAGAAGGTTTTTTTTTTTTATCTTAATGCATTTTATGCATTAAGATAAAAAGCCTTCTGTGTGCAGCAGCCCCCCTAATACTTTACAACATAAAGGCAGGCAGTACAATTACAATACAGTACAATTACAATAATATTCAATATTGGAGGAATCAGAGAGCCCTACTCATTAGAACTTACAATCTAAGAGGGAGGGTTAAGAGATATAAAATGTAATAACTGTGCGGGGTGGGCTAATGGAGAAAATAAATGTACAGTTGTTAGGTGGCATACGGAGGCTTCTCTGAAGAGATGAGTTTTCAGGAATTGTCTAAAAGTGGACAGAGTAAGAGAGAGTCAGACAGATTGGGGTAGGGAGTTCCAGAAGATGGGAGGGGCTCTAGAGAAGTCCTGGAGTTGAGCGTGGGATGAGGTGACAAGGGAGCTAGAGAGCAGGAGGTCTTGGGAGGAACGAAGAGAGCGATTTGGTTGGTATTTTGAGACTAGGCTAGTGATGTAGCTGGGGGCAGATTTGTGGATGGCTTTGTAAGTTGTTAGTATCTTGCATTTAATTTGTTGGGTGAGCGGAAGCAGTGGCGGGATTGGCAGAGAGGGGTAGCAGACACTGAGCGGTTTGTAAGGTGGATGAGCCTAGCAGCAGCATTCATGATGGACTGAAGGGGGATAGCCTATGTAAGGATAAGCCTTATGTGAGGGAGTTGCAGTAGTCGAGGCGAGAGATGACTAGGGAGTGAATTAGGAGATTTGTGGTGTCATCGGTTAGGAAGGAGCATATCTTGGAGATACAAAAGAGAACAGAACCTTGGGGAACCCTGACAGAGAAAGTAAGAGGAGAAGAGGGAGTAGAATTGTAAGAGACACTGAAGGTGCAGTGGGATAGGTAGGATGAGAACCAGTGAAGAGTACAGTCACAGAGACCAAAAGAGTGGAGTTTTTTGAGGAGGAGGGGGTGGTCCACTGTGTCATAGGCAGCAGAGAGGTCCAGGAGTAAGAGAACAGAATAGTGTCCATTGGTGTTAGCCATTAGTAGATCATTTGTGAGTTTAAGGAGAGCAGTTTCTGTGGAGTGTTGAGGGCAAAATCCAGACTGAAGGGGATCAAGAAGTTTGTTCTCAGTCAGTTGGTTGTAGACTAGATGTTCAAGGAGTTTTGAGGCAAGAAGGAGTAAGGAGATGGGGCATAGGCTGTTAAGATTGGTGGGGTCCAGTGAGAGCTTTTTAAGGATGGGGGTGACTGGTGAGTGTTTTAGAGAGTGGGGGAGGATGCCAGAAGAAAGAGATTGAAGATGTGAGTTAGAGAGTGTAGAATGGAGCCAGAGGGTGACCCTAGCATTTTCGAGGCAGCAGGGTCCAGGGAGCAGGTGGTTAGGTGGGCATTAGAAAATAGTTTAGTAACCTCGTCAATAGTAGCAGGGTTGAATGAGGGAAATAATGATTGTACCTGTGGACATGGGGTGTTAAGTGGGGAATATCTGTAGAGTGGAGATTTCATCACGAATCGTATCAATCTTATTTTTGAAGTGAAAGGCGATCTTCTGGGCAGTGAGTGAGTTAGTGGGTGGGGGCAGTGAAGGATGAAGAATAGTTGAAGGCAGAGAGGAGTTAACAGGGACTAGATGAGAAGGTATTTATGAGAGCGATTAAAATATGTCTGCTTGGCAGTAAGGAGGCAGGAATAGTATTTTTAGAGGGCAGATTTATATTGGTTGAAGACTTTCTGGGACTCAGAATAAAGCCACAGGTGCTCAAGAGCGCGGCTATGTTTTTTTAGACTTTTTGAGTCATCTGTTTGCCAAAGTTGTAGGGATCAAGGCCACCAACTAAAAGAGTGGTGATCAGAGAATGTGAGAGAATTTTTGAGAGGTTGCACTGAGTGCATAGATAAGAGAATACAAGGTCAAGGGTGTTGCCATCAGAGTGAGTAGGAGTCTGTATCCATTGCTTCAGGTCAAAAGAGGAGGTTAAACTGAGAAGTTTAGAAGTAGCAGTAGTATTAATATTAATAGGGATATTGAAGTCACCGAGAATGATTGTGGGGATTTCAGAAGAGAGAAAGTAGGGTACACAGGCAGAGAAGTCATCAAGGGAGGTTAATACCGGTCCAGGGGGCCGGTAGATCATAGCAATTCTTAGAGAAACGGGACAAAAAAGGTGAATACAATGTGCCTCAAAAGAGGAGAGTGTCAAAGAGGGAGGTGGATAAGGTACCTGATAGGTTCTGCGTTGGGCTAGAAGGATTCCCACCCTGCCTCCCTTCCGTCCACTGGGTCTGGGGGAGTGAGTCCAGAGAAGGCACCATGGGAAAGGGGAAACATATATAGGTTGTTTTCACTTTTCAAATCTGCAGCTTTCATTAAAGGAGAAGTATAGCCAAAGCTATTTTGGTTACACTTCTCCTATGGATCACAGGAGTGGAGTTCGTTCCCGGTCCAGGCTTGGGAAAAATCCCAACTTTAAAGTCGGAACCAACCCAGATCCCTGGACTGGCAGCTGGCTCAGCCTCTCAGCCAGCAAGCCCCTCCAGCCCAGCCCTCTAGTTAGCTCTTTGCTCAGAGCGGAGGGGGAGGCCTGAGCGATCAGCAATGTTTGATCACTTAGTTCTTGGGGTAGAGCCAGCGGGTAACAGCTTCAGCTTTGGGAACAGTGCTGCAGCCATCTAGGTGAGAATATACGTATATTTTTTTTTTTGTATTCTCAAACTTCTCTTTTAAAAGAATCCTTGGTGATGCTGCCATGGATGTCTATGTTTAGGCACTTAGGGTTATAGGGCAAGAACTGTCTCACATTGTGCTCTTACCTTCTCACTGTGCAGGCATGGTCCACAGTTGTCACTATCAGGAAGCCGGTCCAAAGCAACGATCTGCAGCCAAAGATGGAGTGCATGCACTGTATGTAAACAAGATGTGGCTGAAAAATGCTGGAGGAGATCAAGAGCACTGAGATGCAAAATAAAAAAAAGATGAAAAAAGGTTAAAATGGTATTTTATTAAATGAAAAAAATCCACAACAATAGTTTATAATGAAGCAAAGTAAATTCCACCCAGTACCTCTGCGCAGGGGCAATTAACATTGCCTTGGTTGCTACCTTGTTAACTGACTCATAGCTTCTTTCGTCTATGCTTCAAGCTGAGGACGGTCTCCTCAACCTGTACCCCAAGGTAAAACTTGGCAATGGTATTATTAACTATGGCAGGATGCTGGACAAACATATTACAGCGCACACATGCAAAACTGACATTTACCTCCAGCAAGGCTATTTAAAAGCACCTAGACAGACATTTTCAAAAAACATTATCAAAAAATATGGGGATTTGGTCACACCATATTGCTATATGGTGCTTAAGCCCACTTACTGCGACAAAGTACCCCATGATTAGTGGGTCCTACACTATCCATAGATCGGGAGATCCTGCTTCTCTGAACCAAGGGAGATATACTCCTCTATATGGGAGAACATGAGGTCTCCACCCATGATACAGGTGGTCACTAATTGAGGTACTTACTGAGTGGGGTGCTCCCCAAATATGGGGTGCCCCCCAAATATCTTTTTTGTCTATTGTATGGATTTTGACCAAATCCTTTTGGGTGGAGCACCCCACTCAGTAAGTACCTCAATTAGTGACCACCTGTATCATGGGTGGAGACCTCATGTTCTCCCATATAGAGGAGTATATCTCCCTTGGTTCAGAGAAGCAGGATCTCCCGATCTATGGATAGTGTAGGACCCACTAATCATGGGGTACTTTGTCGCAGTAAGTGGGCTTAAGCACCATATAGCAATATGGTGTGACCAAATCCCCATATTTTTTGATAATGTTTTTTGAAAATGTCTGTCTAGGTGCTTTTAAATAGCCTTGCTGGAGGTAAATGTCAGTTTTGCATGTGTGCGCTGTAATATGTTTGTTCTGTTGTATGGTCTTATGGCAGCACCTTAATGCATTCTTTAGGGTGTGCCCCCAAATATCTTTTTTGTCTATTGTATGGATTTTGACCAAATCCTTTTGGGTGGAGCACCCAACTCAGTAAGTACCTCAATTAGTGACCACCTGTATCATGGGTGGAGACCTCATGTTCTCCCATATAGAGGAGTATATCTCCCTTGGTTCAGAGAAGCAGGATCTCCCGATCTATGGATAGTGTAGGACCCACTAATCATGGGGTACTTTGTCGCAGTAAGTGGGCTTAAGCACCATATAGCAATATGGTGTGACCAAATCCCCATATTTTTTGATAATGTTTTTTGAAAATGTCTGTCTAGGTGCTTTTAAATAGCCTTGCTGGAGGTAAATGTCAGTTTTGCATGTGTGCGCTGTAATATGTTTGTTCTGTTGTATGGTCTTACGGCAGCACCATCTTAATGCATTCTTTAGGGTGTGCCCCCCAAATATCTTTTTTGTCTATTGTATGGATTTTGACCAAATCCTTTTGGGTGGAGCACCCCACTCAGTAAGTACCTCAATTAGTGACCACCTGTATCATGGGTGGAGACCTCATGTTCTCCCATATAGAGGAGTATATCTCCCTTGGTTCAGAGAAGCAGGATCTCCCGATCTATGGATAGTGTAGGACCCACTAATCATGGGGTACTTTGTCGCAGTAAGTGGGCTTAAGCACCATATAGCAATATGGTGTGACCAAATCCCCATATTTTTTGATAATGTTTTTTGAAAATGTCTGTCTAGGTGCTTTTAAATAGCCTTGCTGGAGGTAAATGTCAGTTTTGCATGTGTGCGCTGCAATATGTTTGTTCTGTTGTATGGTCTTACGGCAGCACCATCTTAATGCATTCTTTAGGGTGTGCCCCCCAAATATCTTTTTTGTCTATTGTATGGATTTTGACCAAATCCTTTTGGGTGGAGCACCCCACTCAGTAAGTACCTCAATTAGTGACCACCTGTATCATGGGTGGAGACCTCATGTTCTCCCATATAGAGGAGTATATCTCCCTTGGTTCAGAGAAGCAGGATCTCCCGATCTATGGATAGTGTAGGACCCACTAATCATGGGGTACTTTGTCGCAGTAAGTGGGCTTAAGCACCATATAGCAATATGGTGTGACCAAATCCCCATATTTTTTGATAATGTTTTTTGAAAATGTCTGTCTAGGTGCTTTTAAATAGCCTTGCTGGAGGTAAATGTCAGTTTTGCATGTGTGCGCTGTAATATGTTTGTTCTGTTGTATGGTCTTACGGCAGCACCATCTTAATGCATTCTTTAGGGTGTGCCCCCCAAATATCTTTTTTGTCTATGGCAGGATGCTGTCTTGAGCTTGACTAATACACCAATTTTTACTGGAAAAGAAAAACACCAAATGAGTAAACATACAGTATGTAACCAATTATTAGAACCTTTATTAACTGAGCAACTATTATTTTATGCTTCCCTCTAGATCAATTTTAATAGCTGCATTTTTAAAGGTGATCTTCACTCTACACTTTTATGTACCCCTCCTTCCTTCCTGAAATAGCGCTGTTTTTTTCCTTAATAATTTATTTTGACCTGTTTTTTTATTTAAAAAATATTCAGGCCGCCCCCAGGTGCATGTCATTCACCTAGGTGAAAGACGTGCACTGTACTTGTCTTTGTGTTTCCTCCAGATGGAGGAGATGCATCAGCTGGAACCTGAGTGAGGATTTTACACTATGTGGAACACTTTGTTTTTTTTTTTTTTTGGAGAAATCTTCACATCTTACACAGTGCCAAGGGGTGATCTTGTTGGGAGACCATCTGGATCTGGAGAAAGGCCTTGGCTGGGCTAAAGCTACAAGTGCTAACAATCCCTTGTAATGTGGGAACAATAGAATCTGGTAAGCGAGCCTTTCAGCTGTTGGCGGAGGCACTGATATTTAAGATCACTACGGTGGTGGATGGTGGAGATTGAATTCATGATTTATTTTCACATCACTTGTGGACTGTTCTAATACCTTAATTTTTACATTTGTATATACATGGTTGAATAGCGCAACTTTTATCTATAGTGTGTACACTGTACTCCTTTTGCCTCCTGGGATTTGCTCGTTGCATATCCCAGGAGGCATTGTCCTTGATTCAGTAAAGGAGGATCGGGGCAGGCCTAGCGGTGTGTCATCATTAGGTCCACCATCACAGAAAATATGGCGGTGCCAAAACATAAGAGGATCTCAGCGGGACAATGCTAGATCCGCTGGGTGGCTATCTGAATTGCGCAGAAGCCCCGATAAGCAGGGTTAAAACAAAATAGGAAGGATGAAGGTCCGCTTTAAGACTACCTTTTTTAACTCCCAAATATAGTTTTTAACCTTAGAAAATGTGACCACTGTATTACTCCCTGCACCAGTGTACACCTATGCATGCTGCTTCCCTGAACTTACGGGTGGGGAGTGAACACAGTGCCCACCACACATGTAGGATAAAAACCAGCTGTCAATCTAATAACTGGAGTTTACAAAGGAGGATATCCATGTTGACTCCTGTCAGCTGTAGTCCTGAAAATGCACACGTGACTGTGGCTCCAGGGTGACCCTGCAAGGCGATGGAGCCACCTTCTTTTTCAAAAACGAGGGCATAAAGGATAAAGCAAAACAATTTATAAAGCATATGAATAATGTTTCTAAATTTTATCCGTAGATGGATTATATACACATTTTAATTAAAAGCACATTTATCATTTAAATTGTTTGCTGCCAACAGAGAAAATCCACATTACATCCATGCACTCATTACTTTGATTACTGTTACTCTTTCTTATATCCTCTCACTGGCTGAATATTGCTGGCAAAAATAATTTGTTGTATGCACAGTGCTCACAGTAATCATGATGAACACTTTAGTTTCCTAGAGCTACATGAGAAGACGCGCTCCATTTTATGGAATCAGTTTGTAACAAACAATGTTTCCACTTACACAGCATAGAAAGTGGACACATTACAAAATAAATCCACCCCGTAGGTAGAAGTAAATCTGGCCAACACTAGCAGTACACACCTGTCAACCCAGCTAGACAATGCTTCACCTTTGTAGATAATCAGTAGCAGAAACTGGCTTTGGACTGCTTAGCTCTAATGTTACACTCAGTAATGAAAAGCACACTGTTTACACAGACCTTAAACTAGAGCTAAACTCTTGCAAATTAATATTTTGTTTAGTATATCACTGTAAATAAAATATATATTTTTTTAAATCCAGTCTTTCAATTTTCTTCTTGCATGTCTTGCGCTGTCCACAATCTGTACAAGGGCAATATTCCCTACACCCACATTCAATAAACTGGCTATTCAGTAGTGCTGGGTGCTCTAATGACCATAGATAGAAATTATGGGTGATCAAAGTGAAGAAAATGTCATTAGCACACCAAGGATGTGACTTGCCTGATGAAGGGGCCCAGCATGGCTCCGAAACGTTGCTGTATGTCTATCATGTCGCCACGAAAATAAATACCTTTTGAGGATTCCTCCCTGTGCTAATGACATTTTTTTCATTTTGATCATCCACATGCTGTAGACTCGTTGTATCCCCCCTGGTCGAGTGTGCTCCCAAGCAAGAGCTGAATGTTACCTGTTTTAGGCTTAGTTTACACTTGAGGTCAGGGACGGTCACCAACTGCTCCCCCTAAGCTGCAAAGGCAGCTGTACGGGGGTATCCATATGCCACGGCAGCAATGCATTGCAATACAGTGTGGAAAAAAGTATCTCCTTTGTCCCATTCCGCAGACAGTACTGCCAAGTATATAGGGCTGCACAACAATTGCCCTGCAACGCATGCAATACACGTGGTTGTGGAGCAGTAGTGCAGACTTTTAGGTAAAACAGGCATTTGGGAGGCATTATGTCACCTTCTCAATGCCCCAAGCCTGCACCGCTGCAACACAACTACATGCTTTTTCAAACCCCAGCTGGAAAGCGATCCTCTGTGGAAGTCCAAACGAGCCCTTATTGTAGTAACTGGGCCGGAATATGTCAGCAGACCTATCACTGACATGTCTACTTGTAGTCATACTTCAAAGAGAGCAGGAAAAGGTGACAATGCAGCAGCCTAAATGAGCTGCCAAGAGTACGGAGCGTTTTTTTTGGGTTCCGGTGGTGGGGGTGGGCATCGTGATTGACGATGGATTTACATAAGGGGACATTGTTTTTTTATTTTTTAATAAAGGAATTGTCAAAAACTGTCTCTGTGTTTTTATTACTCTTTGACACTTTTTTTGGTGAATGTATAGGGGTACTACAGTGCCTTGAAAATGTATTCATACCCCTTAAAATTTTCCACATTTTGTCATGTTACAAGCAAAAACGTAAATGTATTTTATTGGAATTGTATGTGATAGACCAACACAAAGTGGCACATAATTGTGAAGTGGAAGGAAAATGATAAATTACTTTCAATTTTTTTTACAAATAAATAAAATCCTAATAAAATACATTCATGTTATTGGTTGTTTTTTTTTTACTTTTTGACACTTTTTTGGTACCCTATACTCGTTCACACAGGGGGGGAATTGGGATCTGAGGTCCCCCTTATTAAAGGGGGCTTCCAGATTCTGATAAGCCCCCCGCCTGCAGACCCGACCCCCACAACCACAGCGCCTTTCATGTGGAGGGCATGTGGCTTGGTATGGTTCAGGAGGGGGGGGCGCTCGCTTGTCCCCCCCTTTTTCTGACCTACTTGGGGGGGGGGGGGGGGCGCTCCATGACATTTTTTTCTTGATTTTTTTTAAATAGCCAGGTGCCGGCAATTGCAACTGTCAGTCAATTTAAATGTAATTTGACTCGTTTTTTTTCTTTATAAATGTCAGTTTTACTGCAGCATGTTCTATACATGCTACAGATGCGCCACTTTATAGGCAGACTAAAGGGAACCCCCAGGCACTATATTTAAAGGAATTTTTCATTTTTATTGTTGCAGTTTAAGCATCATTAATATCACTGCTCCTTTAAAAAACGATTGTTTTAAAAAATGTTTTTGCATTGATACATGTCCCCCAAGGCAGTACCCAGACCCCTTTTATGACCAATTACTTGCATATAAGCCTTCAAAATGGGCACTTTTTGACTCCAATAGACTTCAATGGGGTTCGCTATTCGGGTCAGAACTTTTCCCTGTTCGGGAGTTCTGCTGCGAACCAAACAGGCAGGGGGTTGTTCGGCCCATCTCAACTTATCAAAAGACCACCTCTTTTTGGGATGGATAGGAAAGGTTTAGAATCTACACCAAGGCTATGAAATATGAGATGTTTGATAAGCTACTAGGAAAAAGCAGTTATCTTGAAAATGAAAGTTTTAAGTGAATTCCCAACCCTGCTGTCCACACCTCTGATGCCTATTTGTGTACTGACTAGGCAAACAGGATTCCTTCAGCATTCCTTCTACATGTCCTTTATTTAGAAATACTTTATGTTAATATTAATGACAGTAGGGAGGTTGTTGTGGGATCCATTACATTTTTTCTATGGGGGCCCCATGATCTGTGGTTATGCCCCTGATGTCCACCACAGTTTGTATGATTACTTGAACGTTTCCAAGAAGGCATAATCAACTTCATGTGTAACCTCTGATGGCAGTTGCGCTTTGTGTTTAGCCATCCAACAGTGGTACAGGATATGCTATTTGTAAAGGTCAAAACTTAAGTATATACTTCTGTTCAGTCTCACAAAACCACATATTTATTGCAGCCCTTTGGCAATCCCAACCACTAACATATCCAATTTTCCATCCATTTCAGATTGTTTGAAATCTCACTTGAAGGAATATAAAATATATAAAAAAATACTAAGTAAGTGAAATTAGTGTTTCATGGCTTTTCTGCATTCTAGACTGTAAAATTATTCTACATAAAAGTATTGAAACTGTAAAATGAGTTATTTTGCATACTTAAGGTGATTGCAAGGCGAGTGTGAGTATAATTTCTTCCACTTTCATTGTTCTTGTTACTCTCGGAAGAAAACCATTTTTGTGGCTATGCCGTATAAGAGGTGAAGTAATTAACCTTGTAAATAGTATTTGATGTGTTTACTCTTTCAATTTGCTTGTACAGGTCTTTAGTGTATATACCAATGTAAAACATTCAATTATTTAATTTCCCTCCATCGATTTAAACACATAGCTCTGTTTATACAGTATCTCACAAAAGTGAGTACACCCCTCATATTTTTGTAAATATTTTATTACATCTTTTCATGTGACAACACTGAAGAAATGACACTTTGCTACAATGTAAAGTAGTGAGTGTACAGCTTGTATAACAGTGTAAATTTGCTGTCCCCTCAAAATAACTCAACACACAGCCATTAATGTCTAAACCGCTGGCAACAAAAGTGAGTACACCCCTCAGTGAAAATTTCCAAATTGTGCCCAAAGTATCAATATTTTGTATGGCCACCATTATTTTCCAGCACTGCCTTAACCTTCTTGGGCATGGAGTTCACCAGAGCTTCACAGGTTGCCACTGGGGTCCTCTTCCACTCCTCCATTATGACATCACGGACCTTGCGCTCCTCCACCTTATGTTAAGGATGCCCCACAGATACTCAATAGGGTTTAGGCCTGGAGACATGCTTGGCCAGTCCATCACCTTTACCCTCAGCTTCTTTAGCAAGGCAGTGGTCATCTTGGAGGTGTGTTTGGGGTTGTTATCATGTTGTAATACTGCCCTGCGGCCCAGTTTCCAAAGGGAGGGGGTCATGCTCTGCTTCAGTATGTCACAGTACATGTTGGCATTCATGGTTCCCTCAATGAACTGTTGCTCCCCAGTGTCGGCAGCACTCATGCAGTGCCAGACCATGACACTGCCACCACCGTGCTTGATTGTAGGCACACTTGTCTTTGTACTCCTCACCTGGTTGCCACCACACACGCTTGACACCATCTGAACCAAATAAGTTTATCTTGGTCTCATCAGACCACATCATCAGATCACAGGACATGGTTCCAGTAACCCATGTTCTTAGTCTGCTTGTCTTCAGCAAACTGTTTGCAGGCTTTCTTATGCATCATCTTTAGAAGAGGCTTCCTTCTGGGATGACAGCCATGCAGACCAATTTGATGCAGTGTGGGGCATATGGTCTGAGCTCTGACAGGCTGACCCCCCCACCCCTTCAACCTCTGCAGCAATCCTGGCAGCACTCATATGTCTATTTCCCAAAGACAACCTCTGGATAGCACGCTGAGCATGTGCACTCAACATCTTTGGTCGACCATGGTGAGGCCTGTTCTGAGTAGAACCTGTCCTGTTATTCCGCTGTATGGTCTTGGCCACCATGCTGCAGCTCAGTTTCAGGGTCTTGGCAATCTTCTTATACCCAATGCCATCTTTGTGTAGAGCAAAAATAATTTTTTTCAGATCCTCAGAGAGTTTTTTCACCATGAGGTGCCATGTTGAACTTTCAGTGATCAGTATGAAAGAGTGAGAGCGATAACACCAAATTTAACACACCTGCTCCCCATTCACACCTGAGACCTTGTATCACTAACAAGTCACATGACACCGGGGAGGGAAAATGGCTAATTTGGACCAATTTGGAAATTTTTACTTAGGGGTGTACTCACTTGAGGGGCAGCATATTTACACTGTTATTATGCAAGCTGTACACTTACTACTTTACATTATAGCAAAGTGTAATTTCTTCAGTGTTGTTACATGAAAAGATATAATAAAACATTTACAAAAATGTGAGGGGTGTACTCACTTTTGTGAGATACTGTATAATGCCTTTGCAACAGTTCTGTGCATCTATATACTTACCTATGTCTACAGCCTCCCAAAGCTCTAGTCCTATATGTCTGAGTCACACATAGTCATTTAGTAATATTGCCCAGGTAGTCCATGATTTTATTCTTCTGAATTTACAGCATTTTCTATTATATTATAAAACTGTGTGATGACACTGAAATATTACGTGTCCATGAAAATAAACATCTGTCCTAAGTAACCAAATTGAAATAATGTAAAGCTATGTGATAAATGTTTAACTGACAATCTACTTACAGAGTGTCTGTTAAATGTCTTTTGCAGAAGACGGATCCTTATTTTCTTTAACTACATGTTTCTCAGCCCCAACTTGTGAATTGCAGGGGCGTAGATAAGGGGGGGTTAGGGGTGTTCAAACCCCCCCCCCCCCCCAGAGCATCCTGGCAAAATGCCCAGACAGTGTCCCTGCTGTTTAGCCTCAGCATCAGCACAGTAGAAAAAAATCAGAGTTTCGGAGGGCAGCAGCCAGCCCCCCTTCTATTGTGCCCCATACCCTCAATTTAATAAGAGGTCCCCTTGAAAAGCATGAAATTACTGGGAGGTCTCAGATGCCGGCAATTGACAGTGCACGGTAGGGAAGTTTACAGGGGGTGGTTAATGGCAGGGATTTGCTTCTGGGAGGGAGTTTGATTGGATGAAGGGAGATTTTCTTCATAATTAGGAATCTTTGCTGGGGGAGAGGATGTTGACTGAGGGAGATATTTTATTTTTATCATTTATTATTTTTGAGGGTCGGGTTCAGAGACATTTAAATTTTTGGGGGTATATTTGAGGGAGGGAGATATTTTACAGTGGGAATCTTTGCTTGGGGAAGGAGGGTTCTTAGGAGGGAGAGTACAACCAAGCAGTATGCTGTCCCTTCAGAGTGCATGCACCGGTGACATCACTGGCTGCTTTCCATGTGAATATCTCCTAAACACCACAAGTTTAGGAGATATTCACTGTACCTACAGGTAAGCGTTATTATAGGCGTACTTGTAGGTAAAAGTTCAAAAGCTGGGTTTATTACATTAAGACTGAATAAAAACCATATTGACCAGGTGCAAAGGGCACCATCCTGTGGTAGGCAGTGCACAATATTTTTTTATTTTCATCTCTTAAAACATTTCATAAAATTTCTTAGGACACAGTTTTTTTTTGTTTCACATGGGCACTGTTTTTTAAGGTTTAAATAAATCACTGAATTTACTGCCTACCACAATATGTTGCCCCTTGCACCTGTTCAACTTTCAACGTAAGGTTAGCTCAAATCCAGTCTTGGGTCTCATTCATACATCCTACATGACCATGGGGCAGCAAGTATACTGCAAATACCTGCACCCAGGATTTCAGATGTTCCAATCTCTTTTCAGCCTATCAGGGATCCTGGCTGTATGTATTCATGGTATATTTGCCATATATTTGCCATTCCATGGGCATTTAGAATATGAATGAGATCTAAAGCCTGGTTCACACGGTAAGTTTTTTTTAGTTCAACCGAGCGGGGTGAAGGAAAAAAAAACTAGGAAGCTTAGGAGGAGCTTGCTGTACTAATGAGTACACTACCACACCACAACTATGTGCATTGCGTTCTATTCAGTTCAATGGGGATCATTTTTGCTGCACTGCATTGCAAAGTCTCATGGCCCCACTCTGCTGTCACATATTTTTACCGTACCTCCCCCAACATAAAAGTGTAAATGATGCCTTTAATTTTGAAAGACCTGAACCCCCCCCCCAGGAAAAAAAATGATCTATGGCCCTAGTGAATTGTGATCTCTTTGATGCTTAAAACCCTACTTAAAGTACTTCCAGTCTTCTTCAAAAAGAAAGAGGATCAACGTGTCATTGAAATAAGTGGCTACAAAATACATTTAGGAAGTATAAAGAATGTATAATTGACAAAATGAAAACTAGCCAGTGGCGTGACCGTAAAATGTCTGTACAAAATGAGTTTTGCTTTATTAGATCTGTTTTTGGATACAAAACAGACCACAGATAGGGAATATGCAATGTTGCCTGCCCAAGTCATTAGACTAGACTAGAGTTTGTGATGCATCAGTATTTACTATGACTTATATTGGCTGATACCAGAGTAACTTAGAGAATACACTAAATATGACTAGGCATATTTGCTTACTATGAGTTGACAAATTGATCTGTTGTTACAGAAGCGTCATCTAGGGTAACTGTGGCTTTTCAGTTTGCGTGCAAGCAGGGTGAAAATCCACCTTTTCTAAGATGCTGACACTTTTAGTGTTAGTAGTCTTTAATGCTTTTGCTGATATTTCATAAGGAAGACTTCATTCCTATGCTTCAGAGTAAAGCTGACCGCATACTTGTAGATTTTCTAAAGAACGTGCGTACGAACATTTTTAAGTTAAAGTAAAGTTCTTTGCTTTTCTATTTTTGTAACGAATATTCACATATACTGTTGGAAATTTGTTTGTCGAATTGACCCCACTAACCATTAGAAAATGAATGAACTTTCTTAACCACTTCCGGACTGCCCACTGTATATATATATGTCATTACTTTGGCATTAAATACCGGGGTTATGGCAGCAGCTAGCTGCCATAACCCCAGTATTTTTTTAAACAGTGGGCGATCCAGCGTCCGATAAAAGTGGTCCTAGCGGCGGATTCCCTGGAGAGATGGGAAGGAAGTCGAGTGAGGGCAAGATGGCTCCCACTCGACTCTATGCCCTTGGAGGACCGGCGCAACATCAAACGTCACTTCCACCCTCTGGCCTTAAAGGGCCCATTTTTTGTGTGTAAAAGTAAAATGGCATCTTTATTTATTTTTTGCTTTTAAGTGTAAATGTGAGATCTGAGGTCTTTTTGACCCCAGATCTCTCATTAAAGAGGCGGTGTTCAGCTTATTTCTATTACAAGGGATGTTTACATTCCTTGTAATAGGAATAACAGTGATCAAAAAAAGGGCCCCCTAGTGACGTACCCGTCTGTAGTGGCTCTCTCCTCTCTCTTACCTTCATTTACATGACAGAGGCAGCAGTGGGATCCATTGGCAATCAAATCCTATGAAGAGGGAGCAGGGGGGTGGGGTTGAGCTGAACTGTGCATGTCTATAGAACATCTTCCTATGGTGGTACACTGAGAAGAGGAGGAGCCAAGAGTGCCAGCCGGGGACACTAAAAGTGAAGGTTCGGGACCACTTTGTGCAATATCATTGCACAGAGTATGTAAGTGTAAACCGGTTTGTTATTTTGAAAAAGACTTTACAATCACTTTATTAGTAGCGCTATAGTAAATTCCCTGCTGGAAAAAGCCAATGTCTACTAACTCCACGCCCAGAGTTAAATCTACAGAATTAGATAATTGGTCAGGAAAAAGCTCAATGGTCTAGTTTTGCTTAGATGTTGCTTGATTGCCTTTAACAACAGTAAAGCCCCATACACACGCTCGGACAATCCGCGGACAAGGTCGGTCGGACTTTGTCCGACGTACTTTGTCCGATGTTGGCGTTGCGTACACACGGTCGGACTACGTTGTCGGAATATCCGGTCCGGAAGAACGTCGTGACGTAAGTCGTCGTCCACGAGATTACAAAAGGGAAGTTCAGCACCACGTCAGGCACCCGTTGGGCTCCTTCTGCTGATCCCGTGTTTATCGAGAGTTAGTGGAAGTTTGGTGACTTAAGATTCGCGCTTCTCAGTTTTCTGACTCAGATCGTTACTGCTCTTCAGTTTGTGCTTGTCGTGCGTATCTGTTTATTAGTGCGTGTAGTCAGTTCGCATTTGTTGGTCATTGCGGCCTATATCTTGATATAGGACGCTTTGATTTGCACTGCTTATTGTCTGCTCGTTGCTGGTATTCACTTCGTTCTTTCAGGCCTTGCTGTTTATCGGTGCTTTCTGTTTGTCCGTTCTGACCAGCCGACCTTTTGTGACCTTCTGAGCGATGTTTCCCGTGCGTACTCGTCGCCGAGTTCGTGCTGTACGCGGAATTGGTGTCGGGCTTTTAGCTTTGACCCAAGACCCATCCATGAACAGAGTGATGAGGAGTATGTGGACCAAGAATTGGTTGCTTCAGCGTGACCAGTTCTCGCACATGCCTTTGCTTCGTGAGATCCGGGAGAATAATCCTGATGATTTCAGGAACTTTCTCAGGATGACGGACCCCGATTTTCACCGTCTTTTGGCTTTGCTGACCCCCTTTATCAGCCGGCAGGATACCTGCATGAGACAAGCCATTACTCCGGAGCAGAGGCTTGTTGCCACGTTGAGGTACTTGGCGACAGGGAGAAGTCTTCAGGATTTGAAGTTCTCTTCAGGTATCTCTCCCCAGGCCCTGGGAATCATTATTCCAGAGACCTGTTCTGCCATCATTCAGGTCCTGCAGGAGGACTATATTAAGGTAACATTTATACTTTACTATTCCCTTCTATGTATGCTCTGTTTGCTAATGACTTGTATTTTTGACCTCCTTCCCTAATTACCATGATTGCAATATGTTCTAATATGCTGTGCCCCTTTTCTCCTTCGTGCATTTTTCCCTTCACTTACCTCACCAGCATGCTCTTCTGCCCCAATAGACACCTATGGCCTACTCACTTAAGCAATGTCTTTTGTCTGCTGCATAGTATTGTTTGCCCCAAAACACCCCCTAAAATATGCACAAATGTTTGCTGTGTGGTTTACTTCATGTAGAGCCCCCTTTTTTAGTTCTTTTGGTGGGGGGGGGCAAACTCATTAGGAACCCCCTCCCCCAACTGCTCTGTCAGATGGTACCAATCCTTTATCTGCTGGCTTTCCCAAGGTCCATACACACTATATACCTACCTCTTTATAGTGCGCATCTTTAGGGATGAATTCAGCAAAGCATGTAGTGCAAGGGACTGCCTCCATACATTCCATTTCCTATTTTTTTGTCTTCTTTCCCTCCTATTAGCTTGCTTGGTAATTTAATAATGTCACACTGTGCCTGCCTTTTTTGGGGGGGGGGGAAATGTTATTTGATCTTTCCTGTGGCCTGCCAATAGTGTTAAGTACAGAGGGTCTGGCCAAACTAGGCCACATTATTGAGCCATTTGCCAATCAATGAAGTGCAGAGGGTTACCTGTCCACCACCCCCCCCCCCCCAAAACCATAGTTATTGCCAATGTCCCATCAGAAGTGGGGGGATTGATGGGGGGGTGAGTAATCTGTGAAGGGGAGCCTCTACTTTTCTGTGTAAATACTTTCCAGCCTCCAATTTTATACAATGCTCTTGTTCCAAGATGTTGATTGTCTAATCTGCTTGCAATGTTTAGGTGCAAAGTGACTCATTTTTTTTTCTTGTTTCACTCCACAGTTCCCTTCCACGCCACAGGAATGGCAGACTGTGGCCTCCCACTTTGCCAGCCGTTGGGACTTTCCTAACTGCGGAGGGGCAATTGATGGGAAACACGTCCGCATCGTCCCACCGCCCAACTCGGGGTCCTACTATTATAATTATAAAGGGTTTAATAGTGTAGTGATGTTGGCGGTGGTGTCGGCAACATACGAGTTTATGTATGTGGACGTGGGGATGAACGGCCGGATATCGGATGGTGGGGCCATTACGCACACGGAGTTCTACTGGCGTCTCCAAAGTGGCAGTCTGTGCTTGCCACCTCCAGAGGAGAATGCCGAAGGACTCCCCTTCGTCTTTGTCGCAGATGAAGCGTTTGCGCTGACTCCCCATGTGATGAGGCCGTTCCCGATGAGGACCCTCACCCCGGACCAGAGGGTCTTCAACTACAGGCTGTCCAGAGCCAGAAGAGTGGTGGAGAACGCTTTTGGCATCCTGGCCAGCCGCTTCCGCCTGTTCCTGACGGCATTTAACTTGGCGGAATACAAACTGAACCACATAGTTCTTGCCTGTTGCATATTGCACAACTTCCTCAAAAGACATAACAGGAACTATGTGGTGCCCGTTGGCCCAGATGTGGAGGGCCCTCCAAATGCGGACCTCACAGCCCTTCGAGTGGCACGTCCAGGCTTGCCCCCTCTCAATGCCCGCGTGGTCCGGGACCAATATATGGAATACTTTGTGGGTAGGGGGGCCATTGCTCTGCCTGACGATGTGTGAGAGGCATTTTTTAATAAATCTGATATTTTAACCAACCTCTGATTTCTTGTCATTTCAGTCTTCTTTTTAGCTTATTTTACTTTGACATTTTTTCCCTTTGCCTTCGACAGTGGTAATGCACTTTCTGGGCAAAAAGAGGTAACAGTCTCTTCTTCCCAAAAAGTTTTTTCTCATGTGTGTTTGCTACCTAATCTTTGGTCTAGAGAAGGTTTGTCCTGCATAACTGACACCCAAAATACTCCTTTTCAGCACCAGGTGTGACATGTGTGTATTCTCCAAAATGCTGTGCTCCGTGTTTTCGTACAAAGCACTGTGGGTGTCATTTACATAAGTCAAATCCGCTATGCTCTACAAGTGCATTGAAAAAGTTCCCTGGGAAAGGAAATTGCAGTGCAAAGTGGATTTGCCTTTAGTAAATAACACCCATTGCCCCCCATATCCTTTACATTTTACATACATAATGCATTGTTTTATTTAAATAAGGAAGCCACACATTTAGAAAATTTAAAAAGTTTACTTGGAAAACATTCACAAGTGCGTTTACAATCTTCACGCCAAAACTGACAACATCTTGGTTATTTACAACATTATTTACAAAGATTACGCAATTTGTAAAACCAGGCATGGAGCTAAGCAGAACCTATGAAGTAGGAAAGTTCAACTTTGTAAAGTGAAGACAAGATCAGACATGACTATATGTTCAAAGTGTGTTTGATCTTGCCTTCATCACATGGGGGGGGCACCCCCGAAAAGTGGAAATTTGGAACATGCACACAATTTGGTTCTGAAAATGGTCATTAGATGGTAAAAACACATGCCTAGAAGCTTCAAAAGTGCCATTTTCCATCATGGGGATGAATGGACGTTTTTTGGGGGTGCAACCCCTTCACCACAACCACTTTCGTAGTTCGTAAAGTGTTTGCACCCCCAAAAAAACGTTGCCATTCATCCACCATGATGGGAGCTAGCACATGTGGACACAATGTGTGCATGTTCCAAATTTCACACAGTTTTTAAGTTGCAAATGTGTTCAGAAGCTGGCACAAATGTGTGTAAATTACTTGGTGCTTTTTCATATTTTTCCTAAAACATCAATGATGTTCTTCAATTTTTGTTGAACATCATTGATGTTTTGCTTTATGTAATCTAGATCTCGATTGCAGACCATTATCTCTCCGATGAGTACGTGGGCACTCTCTGTGTTAAAGTGCGATTTTTCGTCCACAACATCCACGTCACCTAAAAACCACAAACAAAAAAAATGGGGTGTTGGAAATGAGGCAGCCATACATGGATTAGCTTACCAGTAGCTGTGTTCTCCCACACTCACCTGTTGTGGTGACAATTTCTCCAAGTTCGATGATCTCTCCTTCCTCCTCCTCCTCCTCTGCTTCTGCTCTTTCCACTTTTTTGGGAGGTGTTGGTTTGGGGGTTTCCTCAGACGGCCCAAGTTTTCGCTCCCCTATGAGAATGTCCAAAAGGAAGATTTAGCAACACAAGCTATTGAGGGCAGAAATAGGAAGTGACAAACATTGCTTGAAAGTGACGGACACTATTTTAGTTTGGCCAGTTACAAATGTCAACTACATGAATGAAGTCACTTTGTAAAGGTGCTAAACTGACTAGCTTTTTGGTAGAAGTTTGTGTGATGGAGACCCCCCTCTAGTATCCACTGGAGCACATGTGTGGAAAAGCATAATAAAAAGGGGGTTTGGGTGTCCCAGCACTAGTGCTCTAGAGTCCAGATGGGTAAACAGCTACTGAGTGACCTCTCCTTTACATTGAATAAATTGGCTTTACATTCTTGATGACATTTCTAGTGAGAACAAACTTCCTTTCCCCAAAAAAACACCAAACATCGTATTATAAGTGGCCGAACGATCGAGGTTGCGTACGATCGAATGCACACACACACACGACCATGACAGTGGCAGAAAGATCGAGGCTGAGTACGATCGAATGCACAGACGAACCTGAAAGTGGCCATTTTGGAATGTACAACTTGGTAAAAATCAAAACACAATGGAGCAGTATGCAAGCAAGAAATCAAACACAAAACACAACTACTTACTTTTTTGAAGAATTCTCTTGATCTTTCTGTACTGATCGGCCTCCCTCAGTTTCAGGTCTGACCAGCGTTTCCTGAGTTGCTCCTTGGATCGTTGTACCCCAAAATTATTGTACAGCCTCCTCACAACTTTAGACATGATCTTGGCCTTGCGGACATTGGGGTTGAGGTAAGGCCCATACTTCCCATCATAGTCGCTCCTCTTTAATATGTCAACCATCTCCAACATTTCTCCAAATGACATATTGGAGGCCTTGAATTTCAGGTTCCGGGATCGGGACGTTTCTGCCTCCGGACTTTCCTCGTCCTCCTCCTCGTTGGTGGGATATTTGTGGCGCACCTGCTGTGTCCCCGCCATGTGCTCTCCCCACTACGCCGTAAAGAGAAGGGGTGGGGAATAGACGAGAAAGATCGTCAGGGGCGGGCGGAGTTTGAAGCATGCGCAGTGTATATAAAAACGTCACACGCCTGTGTCGTAGCCACGATCTGGGAGACGAGGGGAGAGAAAACTCACACGAGACGATCGCTACAAACGAAGGTACAATTTAACGTTGGTACATAACTAGCCTAGACTGATTTGAACTTGAGGCTTCTTTAGGGAGAAGATTAGGAGAGTTTAGCCTGACAGAATTTTGAGGGTTTTGTGTGTTGTTGTGTCTTGCAGAGATTGATATGAAGGGATTCAACGACATGAGTTTTCTCCCCCTCTTCATTGCCAAATACAGGGATTTTCCCATATTGTGGCAGGGTATACACCCACATTACACCAACAAACCAAAGAGGCACGCAGCCCTGGAGGAACTTGTGGAATTTGTCAAGCCAAAGTTCCCCACGGCAACTGTTGATGATATTAGAAAGAAAATTGGCAGCCTGAGGAGTGCGTATATCAGGGAGAGGAAGAAGGTCGTGAAGTCTGAGGAAACTGCAACTTCAGCAGATGAGGTCTATGTCCCCAAGCTCTGGTACTATCAGAGTCTCCATTTTCTGAAGGACCAGGCTGATGTCACGGAGCCAACCTCAACTCCTCCTTCCACGCTTCCTTGCGCACAGCCCACCCCTGATGAGGCTTCCGAGGAGCAACCTGGGCCTTCCAGTCTGGAAGAGGTGGAGGAGCCCAGCTTGTTCCAGGTATAGTAGTTTTGCTACCATTTATGGGAATAATGAATGATGTTCACTTAATTCAGGATCGCCAATTGCTTAGTTCCTAACGTGTTTGACATATCAACAGACAGTGGTGTGGGAGACATTTGGGGCCAGAATCTAAACTGCTGGGCTGAGAATTGTATGGTTTGCTATTTGTAAACATTTTGCACCAGTCACTAGATGAGAATTGTGTGTGTTTGATGAACAAATAACTGAAACTATGTCCCTTTTTCCTACACAGGAAGACCTCAGCCAGGAGGTGGCTGTGGAAGGTGGCAGTCAGGAGGAGGCAGGGGTTAGTGGCAGCCACCAGCTGGGTAGTGGCAGCCAAGAGGGGTCTAGGCCTCGGAGCCTGACTGACACCCAAACCCCTCCCCTCCGCCCTCCGTACAAAAGGGCGAGAAGGGGGGGTTATGCGGCACAGTCAGCGCTCCGGATGATAAGAGAGGCTTCAGACTCCCTACATGCCACACCCGCCGACGAGGAGACCTTTGGCTCGGTGGTTGTCACCAAAATGATGGGTATGGAGGTGAGGCAACGCAACATGTGTGAGGGGCTCATCCTCCATGTCCTAAATAAGGGTAGGGCTGGGGAGATGACCCCAGTCACACATGTTTGCCATAGCTACCATGCTCCACCTCCTCCTCCTCCTCCTCCTCCTTCTGCCACCCCACCAGCACGACAGCCCCAGCGTGCAAGGAAGCGTGGAAGGAAGACCTGAGAGTGACGACCTGCAATCAGTCTGGTGTGAGAGAAGATGGAGCCTCTTGTAGTACCAGAGCCTGGGGACCTAGATGGCATCTGCTGCAGTTCCGGATACTTTGGACTTCACGACCAGATTGCACTCCCCTTAATATACGTACTCCTCAGGCCCCCAATTTTCTACGCTTGAACAATGATGGTTGCCGTGGGGGGCCAAGACTTTGCAAATTCCCCAAGTTTCACCATGGCTGCGTTCCTCTTTGGTTTGTTGGTGTGACCTAAATAAAGGTTTTTTTGATTTGAAATAATCATTGACTATTGTGTTTTACTTTGCTACAATGACAGTTTTTCTTTGAGTAGGCTGGTACATTTCACTAATCCTAAAGTAGAATTAACAAGGGGCACCAACAACAAACAAACTCCTAGTAAATGTAAGCAAGAAATACAAATGTAAATAATGTGTTTTTGGTAATTTGAGACACACAACCCCCCTCCAAAAAAAAAAAAAAAAAAAAACATTCAAATATGTATTCCCCCCCAAAAAAAAAAAAGACAAATCATGGTAAAAAAATAACAAAGATTCTTTTCCGTTCAGAGTAAAAATAAACATGTAGTGTATAAATGGTGCAAAGTAATAAAGAAGTAAGTTTGTGAGAAGTGCGGGTGAATAGGAGCAGCTAAAAGATGTCATTCTTGTTGCATTGTAAAGAAAAAGAGAATGCGCTGCATTAAAGACATTTTAACATTGCAGCGTGACGAATGTGCTGTGTCGATTAGGAAAGGTAGTTTTACCTGACCGAGCGCTTCCGTCACAGAATTTCTTCTGAGCATGCGTAGCACTTTGTCCGTCGGACAAGCGTACACACGCTCGGATTTGGTGTGATCGGACCGGGTTGACGGGAAATCTTTCCAGCAGGAGATAAGACTTTGTCCGACGGACAAACCGACGAACACTGTCCGATGGTGCATACACACGGTCTGATTTTTCAACAACCTTGTCCGATCGGACCAAATTGATGAAAAAGTCCGACCGTGTGTATGGGGCTTTAAGCTGATCTATTGCAATAATTCACTTTAGGCTGGGAACTAGGAAGGATATCATTGACATGGCTTATTGGCTTTATACCCTCTCTCTCCCTCTCTATCCCAATGACTATTTTGGGTCCTCATTGTAGGTTTGTCCACGTCTGAGCACTGATCAGCTGTCTTCCACTAGTTCCAGGCTTTTCACTAGCTCACCATAGCCTTTCAAAAACATCCTAATTCTCACAAAGCTTCTCCTGCAGATCTCCATAGGTAGTCTACGTGTACACATCTGTCCCTCATCAATGATTTGCTTCCCTGTAGATTCCTTACAATCACTCTCATTTCCATCTCTAAAGGTAACCATAAATGTCCCTATCCTGCCCCCAATTTGTCAGCCTGATGCAATGCGAGTGCAGCTTAGGGCTACCCTAGAGTGAAAACAAAAGCTTAAGTTTGGAAATTTTCATTATTACACAAAGGGTTTTTTCAATGTTGGAGAATCTCTGCGTGCTGGGTTTGGATCTTCTCTCACAATTCAAAAATATAGATTATAGGGCTTCCACCAAAAAGGTTCTTTTTTTTTTTGTCTGTATGGCTGTTGTAAGGACATTAAATGTTAAGCCCTGTTAAGAGCCAAGACTGGTGTAGGTGGTTAAATGTTCATTTAAAACTCCATGTTGGTCATAAGTTGTTAGCCAAAAGCTGGAACCATGAACAGACAATTATTTCCGCACTGACTTTGAAAGCACATAATTTAGTCTGTAACTATAAGCAGTAACTATAATTAACTAAATAAATCTTTTAATAAATGACTTGAAGATGTTTTGAGTTGGGAAAGGTCCACTTTAAGCTCGTTTGCACAAACGTATAAACCACTCATTGCACTGCTCCTGGAAGGTAGTACCACATATCATTATGCTTTGTATATGTTTTGCAGATCACCTGGCATTGTCCTGCCTCCTTATGTTGTGTCCATTGCCTTTTCTCCTGTGTTAGTATCACATTTGTTGATATTCTTACATCACACCTAAGATCTTATACAAATCCATAGTTCAGGTCAGGAGCCACACAGTATAGCTATAACAATTCAGAGAGAGGAAGATTCATTCTAACCATTCATGGTTATTACCAGGGTCGGGACAGGAGGGGTGGCTGCCCTGGGCGCGGTGAAGATTTGTGCTAGAAGGGGTGATTCGGAGGGGGAGATTGGTACTAGGAGGGTGAATTTCTGTTAAGAAAGGGGATTTGTAATAGGAGGGGAAATTTGGGGGTGGGGATTAGTGCTAGATGGGATCTGGGGGGAATTGTGCTGGGAATGGGGGATTTGGAGGAGGGGAGGATTTATGCTCAGATGGGAAATGTGAGGGGTAGAAGATTTGTGCTGGGGGGGGGGGGATTTTGGGAGGAAGAGGATTTGAGTCGGGAGGCAGGATTTGTGCTGGAAGAGGGAAATTTTAGTTTGAGGAGAATTTTGGCTTGCAAAGGGAAATTTTGGGGTAAGTGTGAAGATTAGTGATCAATTTTTTTTTGGGGGGGGGGATGTTTTTTCACTGACACATAATGCTAATACATTTTGGTGGTGGTGGGGGGGGGGTGGCTATGTGCCCTTTGGCATATTTGCCCTGTGCACTAGATGACCTTGTCCCAGCACTGGTTATTAATTATATGAAAACTCTACACAGATGATCAAGGGGGTTGAATTAAATATATTTGAAGGTAAACTAGAAATCCCCTTTTATAAAAGGAGAATGTCAATGTAATGCAAGAACTCTCAGTGACCAAAACTCTTTGCATTACTGGAGCAATGAGTTTTGCATAAGAACAGCAAATGCATAGGATTGAATATTCTACCTGTGTTTGTAACGGGCAGAATGGTTCTACATACCCTGCAAATTGCTATAAATGTGTTGGCTCTATAGCAATGAGTAAATCAGTAAAACAACTCATGATAGCCAGTGTGATGAGCATAGCCTTAGTGGAATTTTCTCTACGGCTACTTGCTCAAGCTGATATTGGTAATTCTTATAGAAATACTTTTAAAAGGGGTGTATGAAGCATTAAAAAATATCCTATTTAAGCATGAATTTATATTTTTTTCATGTATATGGTACACTATATACTGGTAAAGTCCTCCGAAATCTGATTTACAAGTCCTATGTCTACTGCTTCTTCAGTTCATAGATATGTAACCGCCTCCCGCCCACCATATAGACAAATGAGGGAGAAGCGGGGCGGCTCTTCTTCTGGAACAACGTCATATGACAGCGCCCAGCTTAGCCTCGGGCATGGGGGGCATGGCATGACCCCGATCTCGGCAAAGAGCAGTGGTCACAGCCTTTTACCCATGTGATCATCTGTGTCCAATCACAGCCAGTCACATGTAAACAAGGAGATGCCGTTTGTAGGTTCTCCTTGCCCATGCTGACAGAGTGTGAGGTGAAGAGACCCGATCAGCGGCATCTTCTCACAGAGGATATGTGTATAGGCAATCGGGGCATTGATCATCAGTGCCCTGATCACAAGACAGACCCAAAAGTGCCCATCAATGATGCCACTCTGTGCCCATCAATAACACCACTCTGTGCCCATCAGTGACACCAGTCTGTGCCCATCAGTGAGGCCAATCAGTGCTGCCTTTGAGTGCTCATCGCTGCTTGCCCATCAGTGTCGCCCATCAATGCTGCCCATCTGTGCTGCCTATCAGTGCCCATCAGTGCAGCCTCATCAGTGCACATCAGCAAAGCAGAAAAATTACTTATTTACAAAATTTTCTGACAGAAATTAAGAAAAATTTTTTTGTTGTTTTCCACATTTTTGGCCTTTTTTCATTTTTTTTTTAATCAAAAAAAAAAAAGAAAACCCAGAGGTGATTAAATACCCCCCAAAAGAAACCTCTATTTGTGGGAAGAAAATGATAAAAAGCAATTGTCATTCATAAGTGCGACAGCACTGAAAGCTGCAAAGCTGGCCTGGGCAGGAAGAGGGTGAAAGTGCCCAGTATTGAGCTGGTTAAACACCAATAGTTTGCTTGTATAACAATGTTACTTGTACAAAATTTTCTCCCTCCTACCTGCCAAATAATTTCACTGGGTGAAACATACATTTTTCCTTACACAAGGATGCCGGGAAACCCCAAATTGCACAACTAGCTGCAACCCTTGCCAAAAAGCCTCTGTTACACTCACACACCCAGAACAAAGTACTTCATTGTGCTCCGCTGTGAGTAGCATGCATTTGTTAAGGTGTGTGTTGCCAATATGTGAAAAAGAAAAACAATGACGGGAAGTAAAGACAAAGATCATAACAAAGGTTATAACAAGTTTCCTCAATATATGAAAACAATTGATAAGAGTAAAATCCTGTTTCTTAGACAGCATTATAATCAAATCTTTAAAGCACAAGTAAATCCTCCATTCTACATCCCATAAAATGCAAAATTCCTATAAAGTAGCCTGGACTGCTACAATTCCTAGAATGAGTTTGCTCAGCATGTTAACCCTAGAAGGCTACGCCAACCCCTGTCTGACGAAGCCACTGCCATCTTGTCTTTATCCTGGCCCTCCACCATGCGCATGCAGAAATCACTACTGATCGCTGCTATGTGCCCACTGACACTGACAGCTGATATATTGTAACCGCGAGTGAGTGTTACAATGTATGAGACTGTAATTTTTGTAAATGAATGGAATCTCTATACAGATTCTCATCCATTCAAGTAAAGTGCTGCAGAGAAAGGGACTATCTGGGGGTCTGTTTAGACATAATATCTCACCAAAACCCCCCCCCCCCCCCAAAAAAAGGAAAAAGGTAAAATAATAAAAAAAATAAACACAAACATAGTAAGACCACCCCAGGTCCGCCCACACCCACTCCCAATAAAAAAAGAAAAAAAAAAGGAAAAAAGTTAAATAATAAAATAAAAATAAAAAAAACAAACATAGTAAGACCCCCTTTAGGTCTGCCCGCACTCACCCCTCCACGGTGACGCCCCCCCCCCCCCCCCCCCAAAAAAAAATTAAATGACTGTAAAAAAAAAAAAAAATGTAAAAATAAATAAATAAATAATTAAAAACCACAAACATAGTAAGACCCCTCAGGTCCGCGCACACGCACCCTTCCATGGATACCTCAGCTTCTCCTCCTGGCCAACCCGATCCATCCTGATTGGCCAGAAGGAGAATATGGAAGACGATAGCAATATTAATTCGCTATTGTCACAACTCACAAGTGGGTGGGTTCGGGGTGCAATGCTATGCGCCCGGTACCCAACCTTTTTCAAGCCAATTAGAGCCTCACGTATGAGTCCGGAGCCCTGCAGGGGAGCGGCGCCCCAGCGCCCCTAATGCACCGGCCTGGTAAGACCCTTTTCACATGGAGCGGACTCTGTCAAGCAGATCCGCCTGCTCAGCAGGGGATCTGTCTGCTGGTCCCCGCTGGGCAGGCGGATGACAGGTGACCGCCTGTCCATTTCCATCGGATGCCAACTGATCCGATCTGCTAGATTGATGGGGAGTGGAATCCCCATCCATCTGTTTTAAGTGGACTGGATCAGATGCAGGTGGGTGTAAACTAACACGTCCATTTACATCAGCCATAGAGAATAATGGGTGGTCTGATTGGGCCCGCCTGAAAAATGGACAGGTGGACGCGATCGGTGTGCTTGTGTGAAATGGGCCTAAGGCCTTGTTCACACAGGGCATACACAGCGTACCTTTACAGGGATGTACAGGTGTTCGGTGAATGTCCCTGCAGGCAGTCCTATTGATGTAATTTGGGATATAGCACCTGAACGAACAGAGCCGTTGCTCCCAATTTTACATCCATGTAGGTCTGCATGCATGTCCCTGAGCTCACGCTGTCTGCATTCGGGGTCATGTACCCACTACCCGCACCCACACAGATGTCAGATTGGGAACATCAGCTATGTCTGTGCAGCCGTTGCATCCCAATTGACATAAATGGGACTTCCTGTAGGGGATGCACAGAACACCTGTGCATCCCTGTGCGGGTAAACATGGCCCCCCATGGGCGTACACTTTAGTATGCCACATGTGAACGAGGCTTTAGTATTAATTTAGCAGGAATTTTGTAATTACGTTGTGTTTATGTGCAATATTATGGTAGTGTACTTTTAGTGAAAATAGCGAAATGATGACCAAAAAAATCTTTAGCACTTTTTTTTATTCTACAGGTCATGTGCTTTTAGAAAATGTCTAGTTTGAGGGGTCTTTTCAAATTCTGAAAGCTGTAAGGGAAAAATGAAAACCTCCAGATTTTTTGAGAAATTTTTGTATACGTTCGATTTTCCCCATTTTGCAAAAAGGCACAATTTAAAACTTACAAATATTTGTTATTTATTAACTCCATACAGGTTAAGCTTTTATATTTAGTGAAAACCTTCAAATTTTTGGAGAACTTTGGATATTTACATTTTTGCGTACGTTCGATTTTCAAGGCGCAATATAAAAATTAAAACTTTTTGTTATTTATTAATTCCATACAGGTTAAGCTTTTATATTTAGTAGAAATTTAGCAGTAATTTTGTAAAATTCGCTGTGTTTTTATCTGCTAATAATGGTTTTAGTGTATTTTTTGCCAATATATTGGTTCGATAAACATTTGCAGAAATACCGCAGGGTCTAAAATAATCAGTAGCACCTTCTTTTTATTCTAGAAGTCATATGCTTTCAGAAAATATATGGTTTTGGGGGTCTTTCACTTTCAATTTGGATATTTACATTTTTGCGTACGTTCGATTTTCACCATTTCGCAAAAGGCGCAATTTAAAAGTTACAAATATTTGTTATTTATTCGCTCAATACAGGTTAAGCTTTTATATTTAGTAAGAATTTTTGTTAAAATTTGCTGTGTTTTTATCTGCTAATAATGGTTTTAGTGTATTTGTTGCAAATATATTGGTTTGATAAACATTTGCTCAAATACTGCGGGGGTCTAAAAAATCAGTAGCACCTTCATTTTATTCTACTTATCATGAACTTTCAGAAAATATATGGTTTGGGGGGGTCTTTCACAAATTCTGAAAGCTATAAGTGAAAAATAAAAAACAAAGGAAAAATTGCAAAAAATGCTCTGGCCACCTGAGTGTACAAAATGGAGCACGGGGCCTGGAAGCGAAAGAGTTAAAAGAGAAATCTTTTTTTTTTTTGCAGATTCATACTTACCTAGGTGGATGCAGCATCAGACTGATGCTGCATCTGTCCCCCACTGCCTCTTCACTGAGAACCGAGCCATGAACATCGTTGATGGCTCGGTTCTCACCTCCCCAAGTGGAGAGCTGCTGCCTGTCAGTCAGCATTTCTCCTGCTCTGCTTCTCCATGCTCACTGGAGCGCTGAGCTGTGGAGGCGGGGAGCTGCCATATCAGCGTCTCACTGAGCAGGGTGTCAGTCCAGGCACCTGGCGGGTCCAGACTCCCATTGTCGGGATGAGACTGTGCCATGACTGATTCCAGTGACATCAGCGGAGAGCGGACTTCAGACCACTCTCCACTGAAAACGGGTCACAGGAGTGCAAAACGAATTGCACTCCAGTGACCCATAGGCAAAGCCCAACCTAAAAAGCTCAGGCTGGACTTCTCCTTTAACTGCTTGTTTATGTATAGGGGAATTGGTAAAGCATTTACTTAACCGATCTTCCACTCCTGCAGACTACTCTGCACTGCAAGACTGGTTCCTGCAGCTTTGTCTCCCCCCATAATCTGGCAGTCTTAAGGTCCTTTGATGGCATCAATGGACCATAGCCATGCATTGGACATGCAAACACTGAGAAACAGCCCACTGCCTGAGCTGAGGGAACACCATCTACAAGGGAGCGAGGGATCAGGTAAGTTAAACTTCTTTTAAATTTCCTAGACATAAACAAGCAGTTAACCCTTGTATTGTGGGAACAGCCCCACTAAGGGACTGACATAAGGAGAGAGTTTGGGACTTTGTGTGACGCAAGCGGCCGAATTGAACAACATGAACAGGAAGTGACTGGTGGGAATAAAATGATAAATAGCCTAATCGCATAGTGTTATAACATGTACATAATAACATAACATGAACCAATTGCATGAATACCGTATTTATACCCCTTAAAATCGGGGGAAAGTCGTGGATGCGTGTTATACGCCGATCCCCACTGTCTGTGAGCCGAACATAGCGAGCGGCGTCGAAAAATACAGAGTGCCGCCAAAAAACACAGAGCGCCGCCGAAAAATACAGAGCGCTGATGAAAAAGACCGAGCCGACTGCTCGGCTCCGCTCGCAGTCTCGCCTCCCTGCTGTTTCTGGAGTGAGCGCTGCCGAAAAAGACCGAGCCAACTGTACAGTGTACTCGGCTCTGCTCACAGTCCCGTCCAGACTGCTCGGTCATTTCGTCTGCGCTCGGTCTTTTTCGGCGGCACTCTGTATTTTTTGGCGGCGCTTGCTCGGCGGGAAATTTAAACGTGGGCAAGGCTGCAAATGGCACGGGGCAAGCTGCAAATGACACTGGGCAAGCTGCAAACGACACTGGGCAAGCTGCAAATGACACTGGGCAAGCTGCAAATGACGCTGGGCAAGCTGCAAATGACACTGGGCAAGCTGCAAACGGCGCTGGGCAAGCTGCAAATGACACTGGCAAGCTGCAAATGACACTGGCAAGCTGCAAACGGCACTGGGCAAGCTGCAAATGACACTGGGCAAGCTGCAAATGACGCTGGGCAAGCTGCAAATGACACTGATCATTCTGCAATGATGGACAAGGCTGCAGATGCACACTGATAAGGCTGCATTGATGGGCATTTAAATGTAAGTTTATTTTTCCTTAAACTCCCTCCTAAAACTTTTTTCCTTAAAATGCCCTCCTAAACTTGGGGTGCGTGTTATACGCCGGTGCATATGCCGATAAATACGGTATATGATTTAATTACATAACATAGTAACATGGTAACATGAAAGCACATGACATTAACAACATGATAGAAAGGAAAACCGCCAGACTCTAAAATCTATGTTCACATAATGTAACAGGTCCATGACAACTTGGTATAGGCTAATAAAACCAACATAATGATGTACATATTGTTTGATGTCACTCTTGGGTTATAAACATTATAAACATAGAAAAGGCATCTATATAGCTCAACGGGTAACCTCCAATCAGTAGATGCAAAAATCTATAAACATAATGTAAATTTAATTAATGTGACTGACTAAATAAAATCTTTTATGAGGGAATTATGGCGCCAACTGCTAAGCGGCTAGTTCTGCTCAGGTGGGGGCGCCCTCCCTCTAATTACCTGTCCGTGGTTACCCATTGGCTACATTGGAGTATTTATACTCCTCCTAGCTGGATTAGACTTCCCCTGATGAGAGTGATGTCAGTGGCCATTATGCACTAGCTAGACTACATGGGAGGACATGGGATACCTAGGTAACTTTGTGGTTGATACATTTTGGTCTGTTCTCTACAAAATTTAGTTTGGTTGCTCGTTTGCAGCTTTTCTTCACATACTCTTCCCAATTGGGCTACATTGTCGCATTCTTTTCTTATTTCTCATATCTATCAGAAGTTCACCCATTTTTACAACACTTTTACCTATGTCGGTAATAGTACACCTCTGCACTTATGGATTACTATGTGATCTTCTTACTTTTAATCACATACACATCTTATAATACATTTTTAGTCAATTGCTTTCATTATTGTTACACTTTTGGTCATATGGGGTACTGCCCCTTTAATGTCTGTTCCTTGCCGGCTTTCCACCATTTGCCCTTGGGGTTTACCGCCTCAGCTCCTGGTACTGATGATGCCTCCCCCCAGTTGGTCTCACAGTTTATCTGTAAATTACCTATGGGTAATTCATGGATATCACCCAAATTATTTATACTAATCTTTCTCCTACTCCCCCCCCCCTTATTTGGCCAGTGACATTAATTAAATTTACATTATGTTTATAGATTTTTGCATCTACTCCTGAAGATTGGAGGTTACCCATGAAACGCGTTGAGTTATATAGATGCCTTTACTATGTTTATAACCCAAGAGTGATATCAAACAATATGTAAATCATTATGTTGGTTTTATTGGCCTATACCAAGTTGTCATGGACCTATTACATTATGTGAACATAGATTTTAGAGTCTGGTGGTTTCCTTTCTATTATGTTGTTAATATCATGTACTTTCTTGTTACCATGTTACTATGTTATCTTCTTATGTAATTAATCATATAATCATGCAATTGGTTCATGTTATGTTATAACATTATGCGATTAGGCTATTTATCATTTTATACCCACCAGTCACTCCCTGTTCATGTTGTTCAATTTGGCCGCTTGCTTCACACAAAGTCCTAAACTCTCTCCTTATGTCAATCCAATAGGGATGGAGGCACTTGACCGTTCACGACTTGGCCTCATATAAATTCCCAAACCCTATTTTTTTCCACTACAAGAGACGTTTTTCAGGTTTGCTGGAGTTGGGCTTAAAAAAATCATTAACTTTATTTTCAAATTCAACTACTGTGAGTACCTGGCTTGGTACTGATACGAGTCTCCTGTAAAACTTAGCAGGCAGCCAGGCTCTGCTGCATTGACATTCTATTTCTGGGAGCAGAGTGATGATTTAATCAGTTAGGTGATGTCCCTTTATTGCCCAATCAGCAAGTTGGTGTAGGGACTTTAGCCACAATATGCCTTTATAAAGTTACAAATCTTTAAGCAGGTATCCAGTTCACATACATGTATTTCAGCTGTCAGTTTAGCTATTTCCTATTAGTTCAGTTTCAAGCATTCAAATTTTAGTAAGCGAGGAAAAAGTCCAAATATAAATGTCAATTGTCACTGTGATATAACGCTTTGTAGTAGAGAATAGAGTAAATCAGAATATGAACTGATTGACTCCTTGTGCAGCTTCTTCCGCTCCAATTCTGAGCTCTGCTGTACAGCGACTGCAAGAGGCTGATACCTGGTCAGATTCAGGTACATACACTGTTTGCATTTAAAAAAATATATGTGTAAAGGTGTATTAGTGATTAAAGAACTGCATTCATGTGTGTTTTTGATATCTTCCTAGCTAGAGTTCAGCTTTAAGCTTCTAGAGTGCCTCTTGCGAATGAATATGTTGCACTTCCCTTAAATTGTGAACATATTAAAATAACTTCCAGGAACGATTTACATTTTCATCTGTTTACCTTCGTGCATAAAGCATAGGGTGGTACCATAAAATTGCTTAACATTATATTTAGATTGTAAAGTTAAATTGAAAAAATAAATGTTTGCATTATAAGGTAACTTCTCAATAAAATTAACCTAAAAAGTCCAAGCAAATACTGAGAGATAAAGGAAAATGAATTTCACGAGAAAAAATAGCAGGCTCATGGTTCAGTTACTTAGCAATGATAAAGAAAATTACATTTTGAGAGCAAACGGAGAAAGTTCTTCCAAACTTATGAATATTCTCTTTGCATCTACAATGGTAAAATTATGCCTATAATATGAATACATAATGCATAAGTCTGCAGCCAGAATTTCAACCATCTCCCATGATCCCTTTCCAATACATGATTTGCTTATTTTCGACATTACAGAAAGGGTAGTATATCTGACTGAACTGCAGACAGAAATTTACAGTGAAATGCTACTGCTGCTAATGATAATGATGCTGATAAAGAAGAAGAAAACAACAAGGTGGGTCAAAAAGGATTGTTGTCACACCAACAGGCAGGCATATGTACAATCAATTGTTCAGCACTGAGAGAACACAAGTGAAAGTGACTGACGGAGACTGATAAGACTTGTATACAGTAATGGGCTGCCTAGTCAGTACATTAGTATGGTAACACCATATCAGGGCATAGAACAAGCTCTGCTTGCCGCTGATAGGGAATGACCACTAACCCATCTTGTGCAATCATTCTAACTGAAATACCAAGGTGTACTTGCAATTAGCTGAATAAATTAAACACTAGAATTAATCATTGCTTCTACATTTACAACCTCACAAATGTGTGGGAGGTAAAAAAAGAACATAAATTAACTAGTGCGCCTTGCCAGAGTTTAGCAATCCTAGTTGGCTATTGGTAGTATGTTAATGCAGACCTTCACTCCAATATTAGATTTTATTTAAAGATTTAAGAGCAATGTATTATCATTCAACAATAAAAATCATAAAATGAATTACAGATAGCCCCAACACATAACATCCCATGTTTCACATCAAACACACTAAACCATTCATACAGTAATAAAATACACACCCTTCAATCTAATTGATCTCAAACCCCTTCTTCCAGAGTTCAAGAGCTGTACAAACCCAGGGGAAAAAGCTATTTCGCAGGCTGGTGGTGCTGGAGGCAATGTTTCTAAACTGTCTACCAGAAGACAACAGTCAAGAAGTATCCTTCATGATACTTTGGGTTCCCTGGCGGCATCTACGTTCTACCAGTTCCTCAGTACTAGGTAGAGCCAACTTGCTAATAGATTGCTGCTTTATTTTTATCAGCCTCTTTAAGGCATTTATATCATGGACTGTGCACAACCCTTGCCATAGAAAGATGTGATTCAACACACTCTCAACACACACTCAACACACTCTCAATGGCAGCCTTGTAGAAGCTGAGGAGGACCTGCTATACAAAAATCAGTCCTCCTCAGCAAATACAATCTTTGATGAGCTCTGCCCAACAGGTAAGATACATGCTCCATTGACGACAAGTCCTACGTAAGAGCTGTTTCCACAAAATTGAACTCCTCTGCAGTCTACAATGATAATCAATTTTTTTGCGTATTTACCTTTTTTTTCAACTTTTCAGTTCCAGCTTGCCCCCCTGTCTCCATTCTCACCTAATCAAGAATGACGTTGTCACCAAACCTAAAGCCTTTTGTGTTTTGAACATTACAAATCCCAGAAGGCATCATCTGCAATACATCGGCTGGAGGAGTTGGCGCATGTCATCAGGGGGCCAGCTGTCTGAACCAGGAGTAGACAGCTAGCTCCGATGATGTCAGATAGGGATGAGCCGAACACCCCCGGGTTCGGTTCGCACCAGAACCTTCGAACCGACCGAAAGTTCGCGCGAATTTTCGAACCCTATACGTTATAATGGACGCGAACGTTCGAAATCAAAAGTGCTAATTACAACGGCCAATATGCATGTTAATGTCATAAAACAGGTTTGGGGACCCGGGTCCTGCCCCAGGGGACATATATCAATGCAAAAAGAACTTTTAAAAACTAACGTTTTTTCGGGAGCAGTCATTTTAATGATGCATAAAGTGAAAAAAAAAAAGTGAAATTTTCCTTTAAATATGGTACCTGGGGGGTGTCTAAAGTATGCCTGTGAAGTGGCATGTGTTTCCCGTGTTTAGAACTGTCCTTGTACAAAATGACATTTGTAAAGGAAAAAAAGAAGCCATTTAAAACCACTTGCGGCTTTAGGTTTGTTCTTAAGTAGAATCTGAACAGGTACATTATGAAGTGTAGCTCCATCCCAAAAAAATCTATTTTTAAGCTTTTTGGAGAACATAGGGAGGGGTTATCACCCCTGTAACATTTGCTGTCTTTGCACATCTGTTCAGAACATGTCACCTCACTTTCCGTCCCAATGACAAATGTTTTTGGAAAAAGTGGGGTTTTAATTGAAACAAGGATTGGTGATAAAGTATCAGTAGAGAGGAGATACCTTTTTCCCAAATTAAATCTAACAGGATAGAATTTCCCTTCCTAGGGGTAGATTTCCTCTCACTTCCTGTTTTCTCTTTCCATTTGCAAGTAGGAGTCGTTTGTAAGTTGGATGTTTGAAAGTAGGGGCCTGGCGTATATACTCTGCAGAAATTTGCCCTATTAGATGTTGGTGTAGCCACAAGACTGGTGGGCACAGGAATGGGCCCTTCTGCGAGTTAATAGATCAAGATTTGTAATTGCATGCACCTGTTGAACAGGGCAGAAAAATTGGGGGTGGTGGTGGACGGTGTTGCCACAAGACTGTAAGCTCTCACAGTTACTCTTGGTGGGCGCAGGAATGGGCCCTACTGTGAGTTATTAGATCAAGATTTGTAATTGCAAGCACCTGATGAACAGGGCAGAAAAATTGGGCCTTTGGCGGTGGTGGTGGACGGTGTTGCCACAAGACTGTAAGCTCTCACAGTTACTCTTGGTGGGCGCAAGAATGGGCCCTGCTGTGAGTTATTAGATCAAGATTTGTAATTGCAAGCACCTGATGAACAGGGCAGAAAAATTGGGCCTTTGGCGGTGGTGGTGGACGGTGTTGCCACAAGACTGTAAGCTCTCACAGTTACTCTTGGTGGGCGCAAGAATGGGCCCTGCTGTGAGTTATTAGATCAAGATTTGTAATTGCAAGCACCTGATGAACAGGGCAGAAAAATTGGGCCTTTGGCGGTGGTGGTGGACGGTGTTGCCACAAGACTGTAAGCTCTCACAGTTACTCTTGGTGGGTGCAAGAATGGGCCCTGCTGTGAGTTATTAGATCAAGATTTGTAATTGCAAGCACCTGATGAACAGGGCAGAAAAATTGGGCCTTTGGCGGTGGTGGTGGACGGTGTTGCCACAAGACTGTAGGCCCTCATAGTTACTCTTGGTGGGCGCAGGAATGGGCCCTGCTGTGAACTATTAGATCAAGATTTGTAATTACCCGCCCCTGTTAAACAGGGGCTGAAAAATTGTGCCTTAGGCACTGGTGCTGGTGCCACAACACTGCAACCCCTCACAGATACTGTACTTGGAGCACAGCAGTCACACGTGTTGCGAAGCATTTTTTTAAAAAATTGTAATTACCCGCCCCTGTTAAACAGGGGCTGAAAAATTGTGCCTTAGGCACTGGTGCTGGTGCCACAACACTGCAACCCCTCACAGATACTGTACTTGGAGCACAGCAGTCACACGTGTTGCAAAGCATTTTTTTTAAAAATTGTAATTACCCGCCCCTGTTAAACAGGGGCTGAAAAATTGTGCCTTAGGCACTGGTGCTGGTGCCACAACACTGCAACCCCTCACAGATACTGTACTTGGAGCACAGCAGTCACACGTGTTGCGAAGCATTTTTTTAAAAAATTGTAAGTACACGCCCCTGTTAAACAGGGGCTGAAAAATTGTGCCTTAGGCACTGGTGCTGGTGCCACAACACTGCAACCCCTCACAGATACTGTACTTGGAGCACAGCAGTCACACGTGTTGCGAAGCATTTTTTTATAAAAATTGTATGTACACGCCCCTGTTAAACAGGGGCTGAAAAATTGTGCCTTAGGCACTGGTGTGGTGGCATGGATCATTGAGGAGGAGGAAGAGGATAGTCAGTGAACATAAGAGGACAGTCACTCAGCATCAGCATAGGCAGTCTTGAAGGGATGTGATATTAAAAATTATTCGGTTATATCCGCCTCAGGTGCCTGGTAGCTGGTGGTGATCCAAGACTGATTCATTTTGATGAAGGTCAGTCGATCAACCGAGGCGGTGGACAGGCGCACCCTATGATCGGTGACAAATCCTCCAGCAGCACTGAATGTGCGTTCGGAAAGAACGCTGGAGGCAGGACAGGCCAGTAGCTCAATTGCATACTGTGCAAGCTCTGGCCAGTGATCCATCCTCAGGACCCAGTAAGCCAGAGGATTTTCGGTGGGAAAGGTGTCCAAGTCTGACCTTGCCCCAAGGTATTCCTGCACCATGTATATCAGACGCTGGCGATGGTTGCTGGAACCGATCATACCTTGGGGCTGCGGACTAAAAAATTGTCTGAACGCATCGGTCAGACGTCCACCTTCCCCACCGCTCCTTCTGCTACTGACCGAAGCCTCAGCTACTCGTCGCCCAGGACCAGGAGTTTGTAGCCTCCCAGTTTCTGGGAACGCGTTGCACAGACCTTTCTGCAAGGCCTCCCTGAGATGTCTCATCCTCTGCTCCCTCTGCGACGGCAAGATAAGGTCCGCAACCTTACCCTTGTACCGCGGATCAAGGAGAGTGGCCAGCCAGTAATGGTCCCTCTCCTTGATCCGAAGAACACGAGGATCCTTCCGCAGGCTTTGCAGGATCAGGGAGGCCATGCAGCGTAGGTTAGCTGAGGCATTCGGTCCGGAGTCTTCTGGGTCACTGAGGATGACATGATCGCCAGCCACCTCCTCCCAGCCACGTACAAGTCCACTGGTTTGTTGGGACTGTACATCATCCCTAAAAGACTGCTGCTGCTGATGCTGAGTGCCAGGCTCCACCTCCATGCTCACACAATCCTCCTCCTCCTCCTCCTCCTCATCCTCTTCCTGTGTGATGGGTGGGACAGGAGGAACACTGTCCGGATAAAGGGGGCCTTGAGAGGCAAGGAAGTCCTCCTCTTCCTGCCTCTGTTCTGCCTCAAGTGCCCTGTCCATTATCCCACGCAGCGTATGCTCCAACAGGTGGACAAGAGGGACAGTGTCACTGATGCATGCACTGTCACTGCTCACCATCCTCGTGGCCTCCTCAAATGGTGAGAGGACAGTGCATGCATCCCTGATCATGCTCCACTGACGTGGGGAAAAAAAACCAAGCTCCCCTGACCCTGTCCTGGTGCCATAGTCGCAAAGGTACTCATTGATGGCCCTCTGCTGCGTGTGCAGTCGCTGCAGCATGGCCAACGTTGAGTTCCACCTGGTGGGCATGTCACATATTAGGCGGTTCTTGGGCAGGTTCAGCTCCTTTTGCAGCTCAGTCAGCCGAGCACTGGCATTATAAGATCGGCGGAAATGCACACAGACTTTCCTGGCCTGCCTCAGGACATCCTGTAAGCCTGGGAACCTGCCCAAGAACCGCTGCACCACCAGGTTGAGGACGTGAGCCATGCAGGGCACATGGGTGAGCTGCCCCTGTCGCAGGGCGGAGAGGAGGTTGGTGCCATTGTCAGAAACGACCATTCCTGGCTTAAGCTGACGTGGCGTCAACCACCTCTCGGCCTGCCCCTGCAGAGCTGCCAGAACCTCTGGCCCAGTGTGGCTCCTGTCCCCCAAACACACCAGCGCAAGCACGGCATGGCATCTTTTTGCCTGCGTACTTGCGTAGCCCCTTGTACGCCTACGGAGCACCGCTGGTTCCAAGGACAGAGCACTGGAGGAAGAAGAAGAGGAGGGGGTGGAGGAGAGAGGTGTGTCACAACCAGTAGCAGTAGTAGCGTTTTGGAGGCGTGGTGGCGGAACAACCTCCAACACTACTGCACCTTGTCCTGCATCCCTCCCAGCTGCCAATAGAGTGACCCAATGGGCCGTGAAAGAAAGGTACCGTCCCTGTCCATGCCTGCTGGACCATGAGTCAGCGGTAATATGCACCTTACCGCTGACCGCCCTGTCCAGCGAGGCATGGACATTGCCCTCCACATGCCGGTAGAGAGACGGAATCGCCTTCCGTGAGAAAAAGTGGCGTTTGGGAACCTGCCACTGAGGAACCGCACATTGAACAAACTCACGGAAGGGGGCCGAGTCTACCAACTGAAAAGGCAGCAGTTGAAGTGCTAGCAATTTAGCCAGGCTAGCATTCAACCGCTGGGCATGTGGATGGCTGGGAGTGTACTTCTTTCTACGGTCCAGCAGCTGGGGCAGGGAAATTTGCCTGCTGCAATCGGACGTCGGTGTACTGCAAGTACTTGGTTGTGACACACCTAATTCTACACCTTCAGTCCTCTCAGAGCAGCTTTCAGAGAGGACTGAAGGTGTAGTGGGGATGGAGATCCCAGCTGAGGAGGAGCAAGGAGAGGTCCGCTTAGTTCTTTGGTGTGGGTCTTTTATGTGTGCCTGCCAACGAGCTGCATGGCAGGTCGCCATATGTCTGGTCATGCTTGTGGTGCCCAAGCGGCTGATGTTTTGGCCACGCGAGATACGCTTGAGACAAATATTGCAAATAGCAGTGGTGCGATCTGCTGCACTCGTCTCAAAAAAGGCCCACACCAAAGAACTTTTCTGATAACGTGCAGAGGCAGCGCCCTGCACAGGCGGAGCTCTGCGGTGTTGTACAGTTGCTGTGCTGGCCTCTACCTGGCCTCCAGGGGGCACCCTGCCTCGTTGGACATGTGACGCCGCATCCTCCTCCTCCTCGTCCTCCTCCTCATCCTCTCTCCCTTCAGGCACCCACGTGGAGTCAGTGACCTCATCATCCCCTCCCTCTTCACCACTAGAGCAAACCTGGCAGTAAGCTGCAGCTGGTGGAACAGTACTGCCAGATTCCTCAAGCTGGGTATCATCATCCGAGCCTTCGAATCGTTGGGCATCCTCCTGGAGCATGTACCCAACACTGTGCTCAAAGAGTTCAGGGGACTCCTCAGGAGGACATGGTGGGTCTAGGGAAGGGGTGGCTGATGATGCTCTGCCAGTACCCTGAGCCTGGGTGAGAGAGGATGAGGAGGATGAGGAGGGCTTGGTCATCCATTCTACCAAGCCTTCAGCATGATGCGGCTCCACATGTCCAGCTGCCGAAAACAAAGACGCGCGTGTCCCATGGCCACGTGCTGATGACGATGCACGACCACGTCCACGTCCACGGCCACGTCCACTAGAAACAGAGCCTGCCTGCCCTGTGTTCTTGGCTCTGCACGCTCTGCCTCCCCTTGGCGGTCTTCCAGCCATTGTAGTCGGTAGTCCTGTGGGTGCTGCTGAGAAGAATATATAGGAGCTCTGTGTGATGCCACTAACACACTAGAAGTCCTGTGGGTGCTGCTGAGAAGAAAATATAGGAGCTCTGTGTGATGCCACTAACACACTAGAAGTCCTATGGGTGCTTCTGCAAAGAAAAAAGAGGAGCTCTGTGTGATGCCACTAACACACTAGAAGTCCTATGGGTGCTTCTGCAAAGAAAATAGAGGAGCTCTGTGTGATGCCACTAACACACTAGAAGTCCTATGGGTGCTTCTGCAAAGAAAATAGAGGAGCTCTGTGTGATGCCACTAACACACTAGAAGTCCTATGGGTGCTTCTGCAAAGAAAATAGAGGAGCTCTGTGTGATGCCACTAACACACTAGAAGTCCTGTGGGTGCTTCTGCAAAGAAAATAGAGGAGCTCTGTGTGATGCCACTAACACACTAGAAGTCCTGTGGGTGCTTCTGCAAAGAAAATAGAGGAGCTCTGTGTGATGCCACTAACACACTAGAAGTCCTGTGGGTGCTGCTGAGAAAGAAAATATAGGAGCTCTGTGTGATGCCACTAACACACTAGAAGTCCTATGGGTGCTTCTGCAAAGAAAATAGAGGAGCTCTGTGTGATGCCACTAACACACTAGAAGTCCTGTGGGTGCTGCTGAGAAGAAAATATAGGAGCTCTGTGTGATGCCACTAACACACTAGAAGTCCTATGGGTGCTTCTGCAAAGAAAATAGAGGAGCTCTGTGTGATGCCACTAACACACTAGAAGTCCTGTGGGTGCTTCTGCAAAGAAAATAGAGGAGCTCTGTGTGATGCCACTAACACACTAGAAGTCCTGTGGGTGCTTCTGCAAAGAAAATAGAGGAGCTCTGTGTGATGCCACTAACACACTAGAAGTCCTGTGGGTGCTGCTGAGAAGAAAATATAGGAGCTCTGTGTGATGCCACTAACACACTAGAAGTCCTATGGGTGCTTCTGCAAAGAAAATAGAGGAGCTCTGTGTGATGCCACTAACACACTAGAAGTCCTGTGGGTGCTGCTGAGAAGAAAATAGAGGAGCTCTGTGTGATGCCACTAACACACTAGAAGTCCTATGGGTGCTTCTGCAAAGAAAATAGAGGAGCTCTGTGTGATGCCACTAACACACTAGAAGTCCTGTGGGTGCTGCTGAGAAGAAAATATAGGAGCTCTGTGTGATGCCACTAACACACTAGAAGTCCTATAGGTGCTTCTGGGAAGAAAATATAGGTCTGTGTGATGGGACTAACACACTTCAAGTCCTATAGGTGCTTCTGGGAACAAAATATAGGATCTCTGTGTGATGGGACTAACACACTTCAAGTCCTATAGGTGCTTCTGGGAACAAAATATATGATCTCTGTGTGATGGGACTAACACACTTCAAGTCCTATAGGTGCCTCTGGGAAGAAAATATAGGTCTGTGTGATGGGACTAACACACTTCAAGTCCTATAGGTGCTTCTGGGAACAAAATATATGATCTCTGTGTGATTGGACTAACACACTTCAAGTCCTATAGGTGCTTCTGGGAACAAAATATATGATCTCTGTGTGATGGGACTAACACACTTCAAGTCCTATAGGTGCTTCTGGGAACAAAATATATGATCTCTGTGTGATTGGACTAACACACTTCAAGTCCTATAGGTGCTTCTGGGAAGAAAATATAGGTCTGTGTGATGGGACTAACACACTTCAAGTCCTATAGGTGCTTCTGGGAACAAAATATATGATCTCTGTGTGATTGGACTAACACACTTCAAGTCCTATAGGTGCTTCTGGGAACAAAATATATGATCTCTGTGTGATTGGACTAACACACTTCAAGTCCTATAGGTGCTTCTGGGAACAAAATATATGATCTCTGTGTGATGGGACTAACACACTTCAAGTCCTATAGGTGCTTCTGGGAACAAAATATAGGAGCTCTGCCTGCCTGCCACGAACACACTACAAGTCCTATAGGTGCTTCTGGGAACAAAATATAGGAGCTCTGCCTGCCTGCCACGAACACACTACAAGTCCTATAGGTGCTTCTGGGAACAAAATATAGGAGCTCTGCCTGCCTGCCAGGAACACACTACAAGTCCTATAGGTGCTTCTGGGAAGAAAATATAGGAGCTCTGCCTGCCTGCCACGAACACACTACAAGTCCTATAGGTGCTTCTGGGAACAAAATATAGGAGCTCTGCCTGCCTGCCAGGAACACACTACAAGTCCTATAGGTGCTTCTGGGAACAAAATATAGGAGCTCTGCCTGCCTGCCAGGAACACACTACAAGTCCTATAGGTGCTTCTGGGAAAAAAATATAGGAGCTCTGCCTGCCTGCCACGAACACACTACAAGTCCTATAGGTGCTTCTGGGAACAAAATATAGGAGCTCTGCCTGCCTGCCACGAACACACTACAAGCCCCTCTTTCTAAATCAATCTAAATGAATGAATCTATCTAACTCAATCTCTCTAAGTAAATCTCTCTAACTAACTAAATCCAGCAGAGTGTCACAGATCTAGCCTGCTCTATCTGCGCCGGAACAGCATGTGACCGGCGCAGACGGCGTGGCGGCCTTTTATAGGGGGGGGCGTGTACTACAGCCCCTGAGCTGTAATTGGCTACAGGCGTCCTGCCTGTAGCCAATTATGGCTCTTCGAGTTTCCGGGGCTGTGATTGGCCAAGCATGCGGGGTCACAGTGCATGCTTGGCCAATCATCAGCCAGCAATGCACTGCGCCGGCCGCGCCGGCCGCAATGCATTGCGGGGCCGCGCGCAACACACGAACGTGATGCGAGCGGCCAAAATAGTTCTGGGCTCGCCGAGCGAGCGAACGCCCGGTGCTCGATGCGAACGTGGGTTCGCATCGAGCACCGGGCCCATCCCTAATGTCAGATACAAAGACGGTGGTGCAGAGCCTGGTTGAGCAGCGCAAAATGGTAAATCCCAGTAGAACGTTGCTGTATTCCCTGGGCGTGTATGTTTATTTTTTGAAGATAACTCGGCTTTAAAGGAAAGAGGGTATTAAACGGGTGAAGGTGAAGTTTTTCTTTAAATTATGCACTGTAAAGCCTAACAAACTTCTCTTGTTTTCATTTTGTTTTTGTTATATCAAAGAGTTGTGTTATACCAGTTGGATATGTTAAAAAAAAAACCTGGTGATGCTTACAGAAATCCAGCGCTTTCCTATGTTCTGTGTGCTCTGCAGTCTTGTCTCAAACAATATTAGAAGCTCTGCACAGCTCTGCTGTGGACTACAGAACACTTCCCCCATGTTAAGGAGATGAGCAGAGAGGGAGCTGTACTGTAGTCCTTAAAGTGTAGTCCTGTCTGCAGGGAAACATAAGCAGGAGGAGCTTCTAGTCCTCTGCTGCTGGTCACATATTATAAAAAATAATTCATATCAATAAACTGTTTTAAATTGTGATACAAATATATATTTGAAATCAAATCTTTATTATTATTTCTTTAGAAATAACATGGTGTGGGTGGATTTTTGCCAGTCACAGGCTGTGTTACACCCCTCCAGCCTGTGTCTTAGAACAAGAGGGAGGTGAAGCTTCCATTACTCTACATGTAGTATCCCACCCAATTGTGTTTAGCTGGTTAGTGGGCATGTAGGAGGAGGGAGGGAGTGGGCTGTCATTTACCACTGTGTATACGCCCACATGTGTGACTCTATAGTCACATGGGCTGCTCAGATGTGATAGGGAGGAAATGTTTAGAATAGAAACTCACTAAAAACTGAGCATGTGCAGACTTACCACCACAGCTTTAAAATCTCTAGCTGAATTGGTTGCATGAACAAAAAATACGCAGAGTTGATGATCAAATACCACCAAAAGAAAGCTCTATTTGTGGGGAAAAAAGGACGTCAATTTTGTTTGGGTACAGCGTCGCACGCTCGTGCAATTGTCAGTTAAAGCGATGCAGTGCCGTATACAAAAAAAATGGCCTGGTCATTAAGGGGGCAAATCTTCCGGGGCTGAAGTGGTTAACACACTTCCTGTGATAGGGTGACAGCATTGCTCCTTCACAGATATAGTACAATTTAGTGGGAGTTGTCAACCTAGAACAGGAAGTGTGTAACTGGCTGGCAGGATCACCTGGTGAGAATAAAGAAAAAAATATTAAAAGAAAACTAATGCAGCCACTACATCTAAGGATTAATAAGCTGGAGGGTAAGATAGTTGTGTCCTTGGGTTTAGATACAAAGGTTTGCGTATAGTGAGTTACAACAAATGTTTGCAAAGACCATATAGAAGCTCAGCAGTACGCCATCATCCAGTGCCATCCAGCAACAAGGTCTTTCAGCTGGTGCTTTGAGCTTGTGTGTTTAATAGTGTGCTGCCCATTATCTGCCCTATTATGACACAAAGTGACTCACAATCAGAGCCCAGGTGGTGCACTTTTTATACTGGATTTAGGAACTTTAACATATTCAGTATAGTTGTCTGTGATACTTGATACAGTGCCTTGATAAAGTATTCATACCCCTTGAAATATTCCACATTTTGTCATTGTGACAGACCTAGCCGGGACAGAGGCTGTTGGAGGGGACGGAATGCGAGCCTCTTGCCTTGTGATTATGGGCCCTGGCATTTGGGGGAACGGTGCTGTTTGTGAGCTGTATGCCTGGGGACCGCTGAGCTGGTTTTACTTGGATTCAGGTCCATGCTGGTCCCCCAAGACACATAGACTATGTATATGTATATATAATGTGTGTTGTCCCATGCTGTTGGGACACACACTGTCAGATGCTAATGTCATCAACTCCAGCCACCTGTCTGTTGTCTTGTATAATGTAAATGAGGCTAGTCTGGCTTGACACAGATTCTAAAGAGTATTTCACCTATTGTTGTATGTGCTAATTAACCCTGTAATTGTATGAAGGAGTCCAGTGTTGATTAAGATAATTAGCTCATGCTAATTAGGTTAGGTTTTAGTCATCCGGCTGTATATATTTGTGTGACATCTCAAATAAAACTTATTCCTGATGTACTCCAAGACTGGTGTTGTCTAGTTCTTGGGGGTTCCTATAGCCAGATCTATTGGACTCATGTTCCAGGACTTAGGAAGCGGTATACTGACGGAAGCTTCCGTCACAGTCATTTTACATTACAACCAAAAACGTAAATGTATTTTATTGGGATTTTATGTAACAAACCAACACAAAGTGGCACATAATTGTGAAGTGGAAGGCAAATGGTTTTCCAAATTCTTTACAAATAAATATGTGAAAAGTGTGGCGTGCATTTGTATTCAGCCCCCCTGAGTCAATACTTTGTAGGACCCCCTTACACTGCAATTACAGCTACAAGTCTTTTTTGGGGATGTCTCTACCAGCTTTGCACATCTAGAGAGTGACATTTTTTCCCATTCTTCTTTGCAAAATATCTCAAGCTCTGTCAGATTGGATGGAGAGCATCTGTGAACAGCAATTTTCAAGTCTTGCCACAGATTCTCAATTGGATTTAGATCTGGACATTGACTGGGTCATTCTAACACATGAATATGCTTTGATCTAAACCATTCCATTGTAGCTCTGATTGTATGTTTAGGGTTGTTGTCCTGCTGGAAGGTGAACCTCCGCCCCAGTCTCAAGTCTTTTTCAGACACTTAACAGGTTTCTTCTAACATTGCCCTGTATATGGCTCCATGCATCTGTCCATCAACTCTGACCAGCTTCCCTGTCCAGGCTGAAGAAAAGTATCCCCACAACATGATGCTGCCACCACCATGTTTCACAATGGGCATGATGTGTTCAGGGTGATGTGTAGTGTTAGTTTTCCACCACACATAGCGTTTTGCTTTTAGGCCAAAAAGTTCAATTTTGGTCTCATCTGACCAGAGCACCTTCTTCCACATGTTTTCCATGTCCCCCACATGGCTTCTCACAAACTGCAAACAGGAATTCTTATGGCTTTCTTCTTGCCACTTTTCCATAAAGGCCAGATTTGTGGAGTGCACGACTAATAGTTGTCATGTGGACAGATTCTCCCACCTGAGCTGTAGATCTCTGCAGGCACCATGGGCCTCTTGGCTGCTTCTCTGATTAATGCTCTGCTTGCCCGGGCTGTCAGTTTAGGTGGACGGCCATGTCTTGGTAGGTTTGCAGTTGTGCCATACTCTTTCCATTTTCGGATGATGGATTGAAAAGTGCTCTGTGAGATGTTCAAAGCTTGGGATATTTGTTTTATAACCTAACTCTGCTTTAAACTTCTCCACAACTTGATCCCTGACCTGTCTGGTGTGTTCCTTGGCCTTCATGATTCTGTTTGTTCACTAAGGTTCTCTAACAAACCTCTGGGGGCTTCACAGAACTGCTGTATTTATACTGAGATTCAATTACACACAGGTGGACTCTATTTACTAATTAGGTGACTTCTGAAGGCAATTGGTTCCACTAGATTTTAGTTAGGGGTATTAGAGTAATGGGGGCTGAATACAAATGCACGCCACACTTTTCACATATTTATTTGTAAAAAAATGTTGAATACCATTCATAATTTTTCTTCCACTTCACAATTACAGTATCTCACAAAAGTGAGTGTACCCCTCACATGTTTGTAAATATTTTATTATTTCTTTTCATGTGACAACACTGAAGAACTGACACTTTGCTACAATGTAAAGTAGTGAGTGTACAGCTGTATAACAGTGTCAATTTGCTGTTCCTTCAAAATAACTCAATACACAGCCATTAATGTCTAAACGGCTGGCAACAAAAGTGAGTACATCCTTGAGTAAAAATGTCCAAATTGGGCCCAATTAGCCATTTTCCCTTCCATGTGTCATGTGACTTATTGGTGGTACAAAGTCTCAGGTGTGAATGGGGAGCAGGTGTGTTAAATTAGGTGTTATCGCTCTCTCTCTCTCTCATACTGGTCACTGGAAGTTCAACATGGCACCTCATGGCAAAGAACTCTCTGAGGATCTGGAAAAAAAAAACAGAATTCTTGCTCTACATAAAGATGACCTAGGCTATAAGAAGATTGCCAAGACCCTGAAACTGAGCTGCAGCACGGTGGCCAAGACCATACAGCGATTTAACAGGACAGGTTCCACTCAGAACAGGCCTTGCCATGGTCGACCAAAGAAGTTGAGTGCACATGCTCAGCGGCATATCCAGAGGTTGCCTTTGGGAAATAGACATATGAGTGCTGCCAGCATTGCTGCAGAGGTTGAAGGGGTGGGGGCGGTCAGCCTGTCAGTGCTCAGTCCATACACTGCACACGGCATCAAATTGGTCTGCATGGCTGTCGTCCCAAAAGGAAGCCTCTTCTAAAGATGATCCACAAGAAAGCCTGCAAACAGTTTTCTGAAGACAAGCAGACTAAGGACATGGATTATTGGAACCATGTCCTGTGGTCTGATGAGACCAAGATAAACCTATTTGGTTCAGATGGTATTAAGCGTGTGTGGCGGCAACCAGGTGAGGAGTACAAAGACAAGTGTGTCTTGCCTACAGTCAAGCATGGTGGTGGGAGTGTCATGGTCTGGGGCTGTATGAGTGCTGCCAGTACTGGGAGCTACAGTTCATTGAGGGAACCATGAATGCCAACATGTTCTGTGACATACTGAAGCAGAGCATGACCCCCCTCCCTTCGGAGACTGGGCTGCAGGGCAGTATTCCAACATGATATCGACCCCAAACACACCTCCAAGACAACAACTGCCTTGCTAAAGAAGCTGAGGGTAAAGGTGATGGATTGGCCAAGCATGTCTCCAGGCCAAAACCCTATTGAGCATCTGTGGGGCATACTCAAACGGAAGGTAGAGGAGCGCAAGTTCTCTAACATCCACCAGCTTTGTGATGTCGTCATGGAGGAGTGTAAGAGGACACCAGTGGCAACCTGTGAAGTTCTGGTGAACTCCATGTCCAAGAGGGTTAAGGCAGTGCTGGAAAATAATGGTGGCCACACAAAATATTGACACTTTGGGCCCAATTTGGACATTTTCACTTAGGGGTGTACTCACTTTTGTTGCCAGCGGTTTAGACATTAATGGCTGTGTGTTGAGTTATTTTGAGGGGACAGCAAATTTACAGTTATACAAGCTGTACACTCACTACTTGTAGCAAAGTGTAATTTCTTCAGTGTTGTCACATGAAAAGATATAATAAAATATTTACAAAAATGTGAGGGGTGTACTCACTTTTGTGAGATACTGTATGTGCCACTTGTGTTTGTCTATCACATAAAATACATTTACGCTTTTGGTTGTAACATGACAAAATGTGGAAAATTTCAAGGGGTATGAATACTTTTTCAAGGCACTGAAGATAGGTTGATAAAGGGCAGCCTACAGCTATTTTCCAATGAGTAGCACTTTTAGAGTTTGGTGTTGCTTTGAAAAATTGTTATCACCAAGCAGCTATAAGCTGACCTTTGTCTTTCCATTCTATAGTTGAACCTACTAATATGGCCTCTCCGGGATTCAGGTAATAGCTTTAAATGCTGTATTGCACACTACAGCCAAATGTTACTTCCCAATTATATACGACTGGATGATAATAGCTATCATCTTTCTGTATTTTTCATGAGACTCTGCACTTTGGGTCTACGCAAAATTAATTTTTCAGTTTTTAGCACCAATGTTTCCTTATGGCTTTTAGGGTCTCCTTTGGGTAAATCTCTGTGTTGAGTCCTCAGGTCTACACATCGGCTATGACAATAAGAATATGCTTGCACTATTTCAACAGGACTTTTTCTTCTTATCACAAATCACAGGTGAAACACATAAGATTGCCTTCACCATAGAGGCCAACCACCGACATATGGACAGGAGAAACACTTACCATAAGGCCAAAGGCCAGGACCCCCTAATTATAGGCAGCTCTGGCAAGCTTTGGGGATTTCCCCTTTAAATCCACATACTGGTGTGCCGCAGTAGGGGGGCGATACAGCCTTAAGATAACATCCACTTGACATCTAGAACTCCCGTAAAGGTATATGTAGGCAGAAAAACGCTGTTCGTTGATTTATGGCGATGGCTGGGCACCTCTTATTTTATTAGGATTCCATTTGGCCTAGATTGTGCAGCAAAGAAACACTGATTCACTGAGCCCACTGCAAAATGCTCAGTCATGAGTGAATTGGTGTTTCTTTGCTGCCCATGATCTCATGCTTATGGCGATACCTCACATGTGTGGGATGATTGCTGTTTGTGTGTGTGCGGGACCGACGCGTGTCTTTGCCTTTGTAACCAAGGCCTATGACAACTTCGTACACCGTAGCTGGAAAGTGCAAAGTAGACACCTGAGGATTGTCCCTCAGTGCACAAAACTCAGCAAGATACATGCTCAGAGGCAGAACGGTGCATACTATGGAGGCATTGCCGATGACTCGACAGTGTCCCTGGACTCTGTCCAAATGTCCCATACCTTGGAGAATTTTTGCGGGCATCATAGGTAAATTTGTACAATGGGATAATTTTGTTGACAATAGACTTCCAATAATATAAGGTAGGTGCCTGGGGAGATTTCCATTCAAGGAGTATAGACTTACGTGCATAAAACAATAATAGAACTACTAGTGTTCTCATTGCCCTGGAGGTAGCTAGTAAATAAACTAATCCTAACATACATACGTCTACAATGAGAAACCGCTGCTCAGAACAGCTTTATTCCTGGGCATTCCCAGAACACATGCAGGAAAGTGTCAGGATCTGCCGTGCATCTCCAGCATTGCGAGGGGTGTGAGGGATAAATCCTATGTAACCTCTGGGGCGTTAGATAAATTCTGTGAAGAATTTTAAACGGTATTAGCCTGTCTCTAGCTTAAACCAGGCTACGCATGGGATAGTCCCATACGTCTTCCCAGTCCTCTGTATCTAGTTCTGGAACATCAGCACGCCAGCACGACAGGAGCCTATGTAAGCCATCATGTATGGAGGGTTGAAGGGTTCTGTATGGTTTCTCTAGTACGTTCTCATGTAGTAGGGATTCCATTTTTGATGGAGTGATGGTTACAGACTGGTTACCAAATTGCATCTGAAAGGCATGTGGGAGCTGGAGATATCTGAACAAATACGAATTAGAGAGGGCATTTTTTGTTTTTAGGATGTCAAAGGTCAGAAGCACACCCCTTCACAAATTTGGCTAAGGTATTTAATCCCCCTAGAATCCCACACAATAGGGTCAGGGAACAATGATATTTGAGGGGTTAAGCCACAACGGTGTATGAGGTGAAAAAGTATGTAAGGACTCCGGGTGCTGAAGTTGCCATGCCTTTATAACTGCTGTCATAGACTGAGTAATTGGGAATAGGGCTGATTGGGCCTCTATATAGTATGTTGCAGAGTGCTTCATAAGAGCCAAGCTACGCTGCCTCAAGCACAACAGCAGCATCGGTCTCGTCTGCCACCAACCAGTTGTGGGCATGAGTAAGTAAAGCAACAAGATAGTAAGTAAATAAATTTGGGCAAGCCAGTCCCCCCTCAGTCCAAGGTCTTTTCAGTATCGTCAGCTGAAACCTAGGTCTTTGCGATCCCCACAAAAAAGAGGTCATTATTGATTCAAACTGCCTAAAGTATTTCCTAGGGATCCACATTGAGGCATGGCGAAGGACATACAGAATATAGGGGAGCAACTTCATTTTAATAAGATTAATCCTGCCCACGAGGGAGAGGGGAAGGTGGGACCACGCTGTTAAATGTTTAGTTAGTCAAGAGTGGCAGCAGATTCAAGGTAATATAGTCTTTTGCTGTGAAAGATAGCACTACCCTTAAGTATTTGGCAGAAAAGGTCCACCTTAGGGGTAAATCTGAATTAGCCTTGTCCTCCGCCTCTCGATCTATGGGCAGGATGAGGGATTTATCCCAATTTACCTACAGACCTGACAATGGAGAATGCATGGAAAGCAATGCCAGGGCTTCCTTAAGGGAGGGCCCGGGGTCTTCCAAAAAGAGCACCATATCGTCGGTGGATAACACCACCTTTTCACTAATGGCACCTACCTTAATACCTTTAATAAGGGCAGAATTACGTATGGCCTGATCTATTGGCTCCATCATGAGCGCAAATAGCGCCGGGGATAATGGGCATCCCTGTCTGGTCCGAAATTTTATTTGTGCCAGGGGAGCTCTGTAAAAGATTTTAATCCAGTTACAGAAACGTGGACCAAAGCTCATTACCTCCAGTACTGCGGACATGTAGACCCAGTCCACAGAGTCAAATGCTTTCTCTATGTCAAGCAGGACTAGGACCCTAGAGGCTGGTTTACTAGGGGGGAACTGCAAGTGCATCAGTTAATGTCTGTCGATTTTCCGTCTGATCAATACTAACTAATGATGGTAAGAATTTAGTCAGTCTCATGGCTAACACTTTGGTCAAGATTTTAAAGTCATAATTCAAAGGGAGATTGGTCTATAAGACATGGGGTCTTTCCCTGGCTTGGGTATTAGTATAATGTGAGCCTGATACATTGATGATGGTAGGGCCTGGGTCTCATAGCTCTCTAAAAAAAAACTCACGCAGCCTTGGGGCTATGTGTTTAACTTATAATTTATACCAGTCTCCTGGTAACCTGTCAGGTCCGGGAGTTTTGTTGGAGGGAAGTATTTCGGTAACGGAGATGTCTGCATCTAAAGGGGTAACTTCCTCAGCGGACAAGGCTAACAGAAAAAGACTGTGTAGAGTGTCCAATAAGGATGAGAGATCTGGGGTAGGGCCTTCGGACTGAAAAAAAAACTGAACTGCATTTAAAACGTCAGAAAAGTCCGTAAGAGCCCCCAGCATCTGAAAGCAGTTCAGAGACCACCGTCAGATGCTGGGAGTCCGCAACTAGATTGGCCAGTAGCTTACCATTCTTGTCCCCAGACTCAAACAACCTCTCTGCCTGAAGAGAGGCCTCTGCATGAGTGAGGGATGTGAGATGAAGTTTCAGGTTTCTATGGGCCTGTGCCAAAGTGGAGTAATTGTTTCCAGTAGGGGAGGTCACAAATTCAGAAGCTGCCTGTTCGAGCAAGGTCAGCAGGGAGTTATATTCAACCCTTGCAATTTTGATGGCCGATATATACTGACCTCGGGTAAATGCTTTAAAGGCATCCCATACCATTTGGGGGGATGCTGAGGATTAATTTACTTCCCAGTATTGTGTGTCTGAGTCCTTAAGCAGCTCCCGTTCCCTGTCATTATGTAGCCATTTAGAGTCTAGGCGCCAACAACCCAAGGATCTACCTGCTCCTACCTTTACTATAATCTCCATCGGGGAGTCCGAAATGCCAGCCGGCTAAAGCCGATCTAAAGGATAATTGTTTCTTCAGATTTCCGTTAGGTCAAAGGTTTGAGCCCAGGACCCTAGTTCTACACAGGACAGTCGCTGAGTATTGGAGTCCAAGTCAGCTTGCAAGACAGAATTAAAGTCCCAGACCCATACAAATCTAGTGAGCTGCAGAGGCGCCAGTTTCACTGCACCAATCTCAGGAACAAAAATAATGTATCTGCCCCCAGGATCTAAGACACATGTATCACTTTATATGCAAGAGATTTGTTTAGAAGGATGGCGACCCCCCAGGAAGTGGGCCACGGACTAGGCCACAGGCGGGAGTGCACGCCAGAGGACCAGCCAGTCAGGAAATACTCCCCGGGATGGATGCCTGAGATGGAGCCAGAGAAGGTGAGATGTGTGGCGAGGTCACCAGGCCTGTAGGCAGTTGGATGAAGCAGGATGAAAATTCGGATGCTCCGGAGCTTTCCTCTAGCACGTCCGCCACGTCTCACATCCGGTCACGCCCACAAATACTTTTGATTTTTAAAAACCTGCTCCTTTGACATCCAAATAAACCGCAAGTGAAGTCATGTCACCGCCTCTGGGTTACAAGAGCAGAGACCTGATAAAAGCTGATCCCGGCTTTGTATGGATCTCCAACTAGCCGGCGGATGTGTTGGCTGGTAGCTCGGGTCTCCTGGTGGGACAGGAGAGCATGAGCAAGCTGGGGAAGGCAGCGGGAGGGGGGCATCCTAGTTACCTGCTCCGATTGCTATTACAGGGGTGATGCCTGCAGCTGCATCCATCCAATACAACCGCTTGAAGTGAAATAGCGTACTAGGTACGTAATTTGGTGGCAAGTGGTTATAAAGGGTTTTAGTGCCCATTCACACTAGAGGTGGGCAACAAGTTCTGTATAATGTGTGCCCACTGATGTTGCTTTTTTCTTGTTTTATAACTTTACTGAAATGTCACAAAATGACATTAAATTCAACTCTTTGCATTACAGCACATTGCGATGCATTGTAGCACTTTGCATCGTGCTGTGCAAAAATGCAATCTGTCCCACATTTCAGTTTAGCACTAAATATGAAATTTTCTATGCATTGTGAGTACGTTGGTCAATCCTGACAACAGGTCTGATGTGAATGAGCCCTTGCATTTTAGTAAACATGAGATCCAGAATACCATTTGCATGCTTCGTATATTTGTTTGTACCTGCTGAATGTGTACATACAAACACTAAGCAGCAGGTTACAAATGATAATGACCCATACTCAGGTGTAATGACCAGTTTCATGTATGGCTGCTACACAGGTATGCTAACTATCTCAGCATTTCACAAACAATTTTTCTTTCATCGGCTATTGAAAACAAAGCATCCTTCACTGATGCTATTCAGGCCTAGCTCCACCTCACCATTTTTCACAGACACTCCTAGAAATTACTCGTCACTGCTGAGGCAAATCAAACAGCAGATATTTATGTACAAGAAGACAGATACTGCCTCATATATTCCAGAGTATCAGTACTTAGATGCAGTGCCAGCACGGTATTTTTTATTATTATTTTTCCTTTATTTTTACCAGGTCATTCTGTTAGTAACATCTTTTTGTTTCCTGGGGTAACAACCCTCATTTCCTGTACTATATATTTAGAGGACCGGCGTTTTCACCTTAGGATGGGCAGTGAGTTAGGACTACAAAACAGCTGGTAAATGATAATGGTCAACACAGGCAGGCAGGAAAGGAATTTGTCAGCTTGCTTGATTTCTGACAGCATCCACTGGTATTTTTTGCACATATCAAACACTTTCAGTGGTATAGTTAAAGCAGAGTTCCAGTCCCCCAATTCATTTTTTTTTTTTTTTTAAATACTCCGCCGCAAATATGTCCACTTCAACTGCAACATTTAGATAATGTCATTTATGTGGTCCTTTGATTTTATATTTAAATTGTGAAAAACTAACCTGATCTTGGAAGCAGGCAGTGTCCATCTCTGCTGTGGGCATCTGAAGCCCTCTTGTTTTCATTTCTGGGATTCGATGCAGTTGGCTACCCAGCATGCACCTTCCGATCTCACGCCTGCGCAGTAATGTCACTGTGCGGCGCTCTCTCTTCCTGACAGCAATGGCGGCATCCCTGGAAGTTCCCGCCCCATTGCTATTATAGCAACCTGTCAATTAGGACATCCTGGAAGGTCCTCCCGATTGCATCATTTCGGGTATTGAAATCACACAAGATTATGGTATTAGGTGATTTCCATGGACTCCTGGGATAGATGACGCTGATATCCCAGAAGTCCATGGGAATCGCCTAGTTATGTCATCACCTAGGTGGTTAGAGCCAGAAGTGCTCCAGAAAATAATGAGAAAAGGTATTTAGAAAAAAAACAAAAACATATTTGCCATTGTGAATAGAAATATGGATGGGCATGGAATAGATTGCAAATAAAAAAAATAGGTGAAATTTATAAAGCTTGTCTGAGCTGTCAGAAAAAAAGGGGACGGAGAGTTGAAATTACACTCTACAGAGCTCAGTAAGGAGAGCTCTGAGAGCTGATTGCAGGGAAGAGACATACCCCCTTCATACAGCACACAGAAACAGAGCTCAGGCTGTCAATCACAGGCTATGTGCTGGAGGTCCCCCCCCGTCACTTTTTTTTCTCTTGCTGTCAGGAAAATTTGTCAGAAGTGATTCATGCAGATAGCAGAGGGATGAAGCAGCAGAAGAGAAATTACACTTAATTGAGACAAGTACACACTAAAGAGGGATAGGCTTTGTTCATATTTCATGTCCAAGGTTTACAACTACTTTATTTGTCACGTTTTATTACTGTGTCCCCAATGGGAAGTTTTCACCAAGGAAGGAAGATGTAGGGAGAAAAATAGCAGAATGTAGCCCATCCCTATGGGACTAGAACTGAGGGTAATTCATGGGTAGCAATGAAAACATGATTTGGTTCACACTTCCTTACTGTACCAGTGTTAAGTTGGACATACACTAATCAGCAGGGACTCCTTGAATTTCCATTAGTGTATGGCTAACCCGCTGAACAGAAGTCGATATTTAATTGACTTCTGTCAAAGGTGCATGCCAGAAAATTTCTGAAGATCAGCGGCTGTGTATGTGAAGCTACTTCCCATAGACATGAATGGGTTGCCTGCACGCAACACCTGGGAGCTCCAGCCACTTAACATGGCCCATTCATGGACTACGGGTGTAAGCAGTAGTGTAAATGAGACTTATGCCCCATACACACGGTCGGAAATTCCGACCACAAAATCCGTCAGATTTTTTCAGACGAATTTTGTCCGATATTGGTGTTGCATACATACGGTCAGACAAAGTTGTCGGAAAATCTGATCATTCTGACCGTGGTGACATTCGTTGCATACGACGGAACTACGTAGAGGCTATTAGCCAATAGCTTTGGTCTCGTAATTTGATCTGAGCATGCGTGGCACTTTGTCCGTCGGAATTCTCTACACACGATCGAAAAAAGTCCGATCGGATTTTGTTGTGCAGGATCTCAAATTTTTTCCGTTGGAAATTCCGGCGCCGATTTTACGACAACATAATCCGATCGGACATTTTCCGTCGGAATTTCCAACCGTGTGTACGGGACATTAGGCCTGTAGTGTATATTGGGGGTTATTTACGAAAGGCAAATCCACTTTGCACTACAAGTGCACTTGGAAGTGCAATCGCTGTAAATCTAAGTGGTAGATCTGAAATGAGGGGAAGCTCTGCTTATTTTATCATCCAATCATGTGCAGGCTAAAATGCTGTTTTTTTTATCCTTCTTGCATGTCCCCCTCGTATTTACAGTGATTGTACTTCTACAGTGTAAAGTGGATTTTCCTTTCGTAAATAACCCCTGTGACGGACCTCGTACCCAAGATGTCCGCCGTAACTGCTTCCTCTGTCCGGTACCACACAATCCAAGACCCCCTTAGCTTACCCAGTCACCAGACAACACCAGTGTAGGCTACATCAGGAATGAATCTTTATTTGACATGTCACACTTATATACAGCTAGATGACTAACGCTTAACCTAATTAGCATGAGCTAATTATCTTAATCAACACTGGGCTCCTTCATTCAATTGCAGGGTTAATTAGCACACACAACAATAGGTGAAACACTTCTACAAGCCAGACTATACTCAATTATATAACACAGGTGGCTGGAGTTCATGAGTCATGACATTAGCGTCTCTTGCTAATATGCCAAATACACATACAGATTCTATGTGTATTGGGGGGGGCAGCATGGACCTGAATCCAAGTATCACCAGCTCAGGGGTCCCAGGCTTGCAGCTCAAAGAGCACTGTTCCCCCAAATGCCAGGGCCCATAGTCGCAAGGCAGCAGGCTCGCACTCAGTCCCCTCCAACAGCCCGTGTCCCAGCTAGGTCCGTCACATTTCTCCCCTTTCGGCAGGAGACTAACACAGGAGGGGACCCCAGACGGGTTGACTCCGAAGTTAGTCAGTGGTTCCAGTGCTCTAATGCCTGTACCCACACAGTACCCCAAACAAATTGTTCCAAACAGAGCACGACTCACCCAGCCAACTTCTGCCTCTCTCATAGAACATATCCGCCGCTGGGGAGAGGCCTGGACTGGCCCTTCCCCCTGGAGTCTTTTCAGCCGCTGGAGAGAAGACAGGGTGACTGGGCTCACTCCATCCTGCTGTTGGGGATCTGGGCCGACCGCCCAGCATCCCTGGGTTATACTGGTGGAGACTGCATTCCCATCCACCTTTACAGGGAATCTGTCCTGTTTTAGTTGCGGGCAGAGGCCAGCAGCGCTCTGTTCCGTTGCCAGCAGTTCAGCTGGGTGTAGGAGCTTCCCTACATCATCTCCTCCAGCTAACTGTTGGGGAGAGAGGCCGACTGCCCCAGCTCCCTGGAACTCCGCAGCTGTTGCTGGTGCTGGACAGAGGTGGGTAGCACTCTGCCCTGTTGCCAGCACTTCTGCTGGGGACTCCACATCCTCCGCTCTGGTTAACCGTTGGGGCAGGAGGCTGGCTTCCTCCACTCCCAAATTGTGTAGCTGCCATTGGGAAGGGGAGCCGGCTGCTTCCTTTTCCATTCCCTCATCTGGCCGCTGGGATGACATGTCTGTGGTATTGTCTCCCAGGTGCACGGATCTTTGCTGGGGAGGAAAGACCGCTTTCTCCACCCTGGCCGACTGTTGAGGAGGGATAACAACCACCTCCTCTCTCTTCTCCCCCTGTATCTGCTGCTGGGAAGTGATCGCCGCCTTCTCACCCTGAGCCTCCATAACTGCCACCGGTGTGGGGCAGAGGTCTTGGACCCTCTGTCCGGTGACCTGCGCTTCAGCTGGAGAAGTTCCTTGTAACTCCACGGATACTGCCGTTGGTGCTGGGCAGAGCTCAGTGAAGTTTGGCCCTAATACCAGCTCTTCTGATGGAGGCTCATGAGGTTGTTTTTCCTCAGCAGAAAAGTCTATTAAATCCCCAGTCTCTACAACTGATGGCTGGGGATAGAGGTTCACCACCTGTCCGTGGAACCTAGAAGATGCCATCGGTGCTGGGCAGAGGTTAGCAGAGCTCTGCCCTGTTGTCAGCACTTCCTGCATCCGCCATAAGACCTCCGCGTCCATAGCTGCGGGGGCAGGTGGGCAAAGCACTCTGTTACTATGCCACATCGCCGACTCTTCAGCCAGGATTTCAGAGCTGTCTGCTGGTATTTCCTGATAGTCCCAGGCAAAGGGAGCCCCACCCTGCTGCTGAGCAGAGTCTAGCAGCTGTATGTAGGCGATCTCCAGCTCCCATTCCTGAGCGGCCAGGAACTCCAAATCTTCCTGTGCCCAGAGCACTTCCGAGACGTTCAATCTTTGCTCTCTGTGCTCCATTATTTCCTCCAAACGCCACTCCAGATCACTCCCAAAGTCGGGGTCCTCGGACAGCCTCCAGTACAACAATCCCAGGCCATTATAATCAAAGCCTTCCGTGGGCCTGTCATCCGCTGTCCACGGGCACACTTGGGCTACATACCACCGGAGGGCTCTGTAGCTCTCGTCCAAACGCATTTCTGCCCGGATCAGCCTGCTTAACTCAGCTGTCCACTCCTGCTTCGGTTGTTCCCCCAATAACAGCAATCGTACTTCATACTGCGACCAGTACCTTACATGGATGGAGGGGAGAACTTTTCCCTGGTGTCGCTGCTCACAGGCTAGCGCTTCTTTCCAGAGTTGTAGGCGAATAGAATCATACCATCCCAGCAGGACCTGCACCGATACTGATCCTCTGTGTTGTATTCGCATCTCTCGCAACCTCCTTCCGAATTCCTCTTCCATGATGACGTATCTGTACCTCTGCTATGCGGGCCTTGGATCCAGGTGATGGTTTGGATGTGTTCACGACAAGGAAGCACGATCCCACTGCTGCCACCAATTGTGACGGACCTCGTACCCAAGATGTCCGCCGTAACTGCTTCCTCTGTCCGGTACCACACAATCCAAGACCCCCTTAGCTTACCCAGTCACCAGACAACACCAGTGTAGGCTACATCAGGAATGAATCTTTATTTGACATGTCACACTTATATACAGCTAGATGACTAACGCTTAACCTAATTAGCATGAGCTAATTATCTTAATCAACACTGGGCTCCTTCATTCAATTGCAGGGTTAATTAGCACACACAACAATAGGTGAAACACTTCTACAAGCCAGACTATACTCAATTATATAACACAGGTGGCTGGAGTTCATGAGTCATGACATTAGCGTCTCTTGCTAATATGCCAAATACACATACAGATTCTATGTGTATTGGGGGGGGCAGCATGGACCTGAATCCAAGTATCACCCCACTGTTCCAAATATTAACCATTTCACTGACAATCATACACAGTCTTTTGCATTCTATGGACACTTTTATAGATATAAACACCTGTAAAGAAAACAAGGCCAGTCCATCCTAATGCAAGTAGAAGTAATTAGGAATTTTCTGTAATGGTAGCTAGGGAGATTATTTTGCTGGATTTGTGAATCTGAGACATCTGTCATAACTGGACAGTGCATGTGGATATTCGCAGCCTTCTGACACGAGTCACAACGGCCTAAATAAAAATTGTTAGCACATTTCCATCTGTGCGGAGAAAATTCTCACTCATCAAACCTTAGGCTACTTTCACACTGGAGCGGTGGGGGCGCTGGCGGTAAAGCGGCGCTATATTTAGCGCCGCTTTACCGGCGTTTTAGCGGCGCATTGCGGCCGCTGGCGGGGGGTTTTTACCCCCCGCGAGCGGCCGAAAAAGGGTCAATACCGCCCGCAAACCGCCACTGCAGCGGCGTTTTGCGGGCGGGTTCGGCGCGCTCCCCCATTGTTTTCAATGGGACCGGGCGCTATAGGAGCGGTAAATATACCGCTCCTATAGCGAGCCAAAGATGCGGCTTGCAGGACATTTTTGAGCGTCCTGCAAGCGCAGGGTCGGTTTGCAGGCGCTATTCTTAGCGCAATAACGCCTGCAAACCGCCCCAGTGTGAAAGGGGCCTTATTTTCAAATTGTATATGCACAGTGTTTAGTAGCAAGGGCCTTCATTTTATGATTGCAGGTAACAGAACTACTTAGTACAGATAACAGAACTATAAACCTTGTACGTCTTTTTGTTACGTTTTATAAAGAGGACAGATTACATGTTGTGATCCTTGTCAACTTTTCACCTCAGTGCAAATCATATCATGCATCTAATTGCCCCATACACACGAGCGGAAATTCCGACCAGCAAAAGTCCGATGAGAGCTTTTGGTCGGAAAATGCGACCGTGTGTATGCTCCATTGGAATTTTGCTGGCGGAATTCCAGCCAGCAAAAGATTGAGAGCGTGTTCTCAATTTTTCAGTCGGAAAAAGTTCCGATCGGAAATTCCGATTGTCTGTACCAATTTCCGACACATGCTCGGAAACAATTTGACGCATGCTCGGAATCATTGAACTTAATTTTCTCAGCTCGTCATAGTGTTGTACGTAACCGTGTTCTTGGCGGTCGAAAGTTCAGCGAACTTTTGGGTGACCGTGTGTATGCAAGACAAGCTTGAGCGGAATTCCGTCAGAAAAACATCCAAGATTTTTCTGAAGAAAATTCCGCTCGTGTGTATGCGGCATAAGTTCCTAGTTCCACCTACTTGCTGTGGCCATTATTGGGTGATGCCCAATATTGTTTATTTATGTTTTTGCACTATATGTTTAGTGAAGTGCCAGCAGCTACATACTGTAGTGCAGTTTTACTATACCCTTTTATCTACTGTCCAAAAATGCTGCAGTATTAAAGGGAACCTGTCAAGACAGAAATAGCAGAGCTACCTGAATGGTAGGGAAAGTAGTGAAGGAGTGTTTTGCATGCGCAGGGGAGTCACATCACCATGGTACACAGAGGATGCCATAAATGTGGTCTGAGCTGCACATATGTGGCTCAGATCATATTACCGCTGACAGACAGAGGGAGCCATTTATGACAGAAGAGACCTTTTCTGTTTTTTTTATATATATATATATATATATATATATATATATATATATATATACACACACACAGTGTAACATCGGATTACGAGCATAATCCGTTCCAGGAGAATGCTCTTAATCCAAAGTACTCGCATATCAAAGCGAGTTTCCCCATTGAAGTCAATGGAAATGAAAATAATTTGTTCCGCATTGACTTCAATGGCATGCAATACCGCATGCGGCCAGAGGTGGGGGGACACTGGAGAGCCTCGGAAATGGCCGAAAAGGCCCAAGGACACCTCGGCTGACCTCGGAAAGACTCCGTTCCCGAGGCCAGCCGAGCTGTCCTCTGGCCTTTCCGTGCATTTCCAAACAGCACCGATCGGGGCCCCCCCCATCTCAGGCCAAACGCGGTACTGCACACGATTTGACCTGAATCGTGCTCGTTTTGCGAGACAAGACTCGCAAACCGAGTTACGATTTTTAAATATACAGCGCTCGTTTTGCGAAACACTCGTTTTGCGAAACACTCGTTAACCACGTTACTCGCAATCCGAGGTTCCAGAGAGAGTGTGTGTGTGTGTGTATATATATATATATATATATATATATATATAAAAAACCCTGCCTGTCAGTGGTTATTCAAGATTTGAGTTTATTACCACTGGGTGAGCAGCTTTTTTTTCATCTTTTAATCCTTTCCAGTTTAAGCTGGTGCCATGACCACTGACACAGGTTTCCGGTTTCAGGCTGGCTCCTTTCTCTTGCATCATCTGATGAAGCCACCCGTGCATGCAGGCACTAGAGTGGTCTCTCCCTACAATGTATGCATCAATAGAAGCACACAGCCCCGTAGCCTAGGATGGTGGGGCACTCCCCTGCTCCTCCCTCCTCCAAGCTAACAGACTGGATGGAGACAAGCACCCTTGCTCGTGAAGACTAAAAGTTCAAGGGAGCAGCACTTGTAGAGCAGCATTGAAAGCTGTGAACTGCAAGCGCTCGGATGAATATTTATTTTATTGTGCTGAATGTATTAGCTAAAAACACATTACCCCAGAAGCAGAAATTGCTCATGCTCAAGAAACCCCTTGCAACCTCTGGAGGAACCTTAGTTAGGAAAGGCTGTTGAGTATTATTAATGGCTCAGTTTTCATTAATGAGCCCCACAAGTTTTTGGCTACAAAAAAAAAAATTCACCACTCCAAACTATATTCTGTGCCAGAGCTCCAAGAAATAAAGAAGATGACTAATTCTACATTTACTGTATATTTGTATGTGACAAAAGAGAATAAATCAGTTGCAGCTGCTAATCGGTCTTAAGTCATTGGGCATTGTTTGCGGGTGAGTGGTCTTAACATATTAACACACTTAATTGCCATGCACAGCTGTCATGTCTACTTAATGTAATAACCTTCAGCAATCATATACTAGTCACAGTATTCAGCTCAGAGAACAGAAATGAATGATGAACGTTAAGCAATCTAAATCTAAACTAAATAGATTGTAAAATAAGTTTTCTGTTTAACCTACCTGACTGAGAAGTAATTGTGTTTATCCAGTCTTTAGATGTACACACCACTGCCACACTTTACAGTTGGCGACAACCTAATTTCTTTGTTTAGTGTTACTGTTTCCTGTCACCTTTCCACCTCTTGCCTGCTTATTAGATAATAAAGGCCCATTTAGACTTGTACGTGCAATTTTGTGCATTTAGTGTTCCGTCCTTTTCAATTAGAGCCTAATACAGGGCCCTCCAGTCCCTTCTGTATGAACTGTACTGTAATTGTGCTGTCCCCCTCTGCATTGTAAAGCGCTGCGTAAACTGTTGGCGCTAGATAAATCGTGTATAATAATAATAATGCACAGTCACATACCAAATACCACACCTGTCTTAGACCCCATGCGCAAAATTAGATTTTCTGCAGATTTTTATCTTCAGATTTACCAAAACCATATACTACGAGGTCAAACCTTAAACGTTTCAATTTGTATGCAATCAGGCAGGCCCTTGCATTCCAAGTTGCGGTAAATCTGAAGACAAAAATCTAAGTGTGTATGGGGCTTTACTTTTTGCCAAGGCAGTACAATGTGAGCAAAGAGACAGTTGTGAAGGGCAGGGAAAAAAAAAAAAAGCTGTAAAATTGAACCTAATAGTAGTAAAATCATCTTTGTGGCTGTGCAGTGCAAAATTTCATAGTTGGCCAACCAAAATCAGAAAACCTTTGGTCAGGCAAAACAGTCCATGTACTGTATATGTATTTTTACTGTGTATTTATCAGTTTTCCTGGAGTTCCAATTTGACACGACACTGTCACCACCTGTGTCTGTCTCTTCCAGAAACCCATTGAGCTTCTAACTTGACATTGAAATGCCAAATGGATGTCAACTCTGGCTGATTTCTCCATTACTTGACTACAGAGCATCTCCACAAAAAATATCTGGGAAAGGTGTTGGTCATCTCACTACTAGAAGTTCAGCGCACACTCTGAAATGTTGGACGTGCATAAAGTGCAAGGGGGGGGGGGGCTTAGTGTACCCAATGTAGTAAAATATTTTAAGGCTGACCCAAGCTCTCCATGCTCGTTATTATGCAATCCTATCCTGATCACTGTGTTACGGGTGCTCCTTCCTTCAAATCCTGGAAGTATCGCATAAGGTCCAGTAGCTAGCAAAAATCCAGTTCCCATTCCTACATATCTTGCTAATCTCCAATAATCCTCTTTTCCCCACTGGGGATGGAGACTCCTGGGTCCTTCGCTTAGTGGCTGCAGAGATTTTCACATGTCCATCATTTTCTCAGCACATCTTTTTTGTGATCTGGATTACAAGAACATCAGAATGTCCCCCTGGCAGAGTGCTACTGATATTAAGAAAGCTCAAATACTGGATCATTTTCACTTCACACGCCAGAATGCCTTAAAGGCTAGGTTGACCTTCAAATAAAAAACGAACAAGATCACATTTTTGGCAGGAAGAAAAAAAAATGGGCATTTATTTAATTTTACAGAAGAGCCTCCAAAAGCATTGCACCCACTATCAGTGGATGGTGGGTGCAATGCCAGGCTTCTGTAGGCCATTCCTCCAGCTCCCTGTCCATACCTCTGTACAGGCTTTCAGCTAGAGAGCTGGAGGAAGGGTCATCACACTTGTGTTCTATTGAGAACTACTACCCCTTCTGTGACAGACAGGACTTGTAGTTCATTCAATCACAGAGGCATGAATGAAACAGCTTTGCAAGCTGCAGGGAGGGCACTCTGGGTTTGCAGGAAGTTAAATATGGGTGTAACATGCTGAAAAGGTTTAAACTCAAATCCTTTATTTACTTGGCCACAAATACCTGCCCACCACACACCCTCACCCTTCTATGTGGGACTCTAGAAGCAAGACCTCAAACATTTAATACCTCTCAAGAATTGGAGTAAGCCTTGGTCCAGAATAGTGAAATGCCCATTCAAAACCAATAAACTTAAATACACTTACAAGGTTCAATTACAATGGTATTGGGTACCGGTGTGGTTATCAAAAGCCCTTCCATCCTACAATGAGTAACAGCTTGAGAAAAAAAAAAAAAAAAACAAGCTCAACCTTTAATTTGAAAATATTCAAGGACACTTCTTCATAAGATCGCATCCACAATATACGAGCTTCATACATTAAAGGAGGGGTTTTAAGAACCAGAGGGTTTAAGGAAAATTTGGTTATAAGAGGAAAATCAACAAAAAAAAAAAGAGAGAACAAGTAAGGGGGATTAAAAGACAGATGAGAGTGAGAGCAAAGCACTCCTCCCCCACAGACTTGGGTCAACAAGTTAAAGTGGAGTTCCACCCACTTCTACAACTCTTCAGCATCCCTCACTAAACTGTGCACTGTAAACGAATTGGATATTTCTTGATTTTTTTTCTCAGCACCGACTGTATATCTGCTGTATTTATTTTTCACTTCCCCCTCCCTGGCCGTGGCCCATCGCATCATTTCCTGTTTGCAATGCCTCCTGGAAAGGGGCGGGAACTTCCTGACACTGCCGTTGCTATGGAAACCTGACCTGAAACCTATTACACTGCTTATGCTGCACTGAGCATGTACGAGATCTGTAAGGATGAGATCCAGGAAGAAATACAGTCTGGCTTCAGATGCCCACAGTTAAGATGGCCACGGCCTGATGTAAGTTTATAAAACAACAAACTGCTGCTATAAACTAACAAAACCGACCTTAGTTTACAGACTAACTTTACTAGAATACATTAAGCTTGTGTATCATAGGGGTATTTTTATTTTAAAAGTATAATTTCGGCCAGAACACTGCTTTAAACCTATAAACCACAGAATGCTCAGACTATTAGGGCCCAAAGATGGTGAGGAGTAGTGATCTACGGTCCCCAGATTGAGGAATTTATGTTGCAATCAAAAATGTTATAGACTTCTGTTGAGGGGTCATGCTGGAAAAATTCTCGATTAGTGACTGCAAATGCCGATCGTATTATGACAGGGGCTGTTCCCACTGTCAGAATGCAATGTCCCATCCACTTCGCCTGCTGACTGGCTGAACGAAAAAATATCTATGGTCAGCTTTCCAGTTGAGATCCAACATTTCTTGCTAGCCTTGGAGGGCACCCTCAATCACCCTGTTTGGGTTTCTGATGTGTCTTGTATGGCTCTGTTTGGCTTTCCTGTCTACTGTTGGTGAATCAGAATACTGTTGTGCAGCCCCTGTGTTCTGAACACTATGCAAGATCCACTGTAGTGTGGTCCAGGTAGAGTATGTACACTGCTATAAACAAACTTTCAGTACAATTGAAGGAGGTTTTCCCAGACCTTCCCTATGTCATAGTAAGGAAGTTGTTACCAGTACTTTTTTTTTATGTCACATGATGGATTTCAATCAAATGGTGGTGTTAAAAAGCAGCAAAAATTTAAATATGGACAGAAATAAAGCATGCCTCCCTTTGACGTACACTTGCAATGAGGAGAAAAAAAAAATGGAGGGGCTGACATTGTTGCTCCCCTTATAAAAATGCTAGTTGCCTGGCTGTAATCAGACATGAAACAAGGCCAAAAGTGAAAGTAAAAACACATTTTATACTTGCTTCAGATCAGTAATGCAAACATATTAAAGTGGAAGTAAACCCTTCCACATGACTTTGGCCTACAGGTAAACCTAGATTAAGGCTTACCTGTAGGTCCAATAAATATCTCCTAAACCTACATGGTTTAGGAGATATTTAGCGATGAAAAGGCATCGCTGTCTACGGCGCATGCGCTGTAGACAGCGGCGCGCAGGCGCACTGAGTATGCCGCTCTCACGGCAATATGCCGATCTCGTGCGCATGCGCGACGTCATCGCCGATCCAGCGAATGATATCGCTGGAGCGGCGAGACCCGGAAGTCACTCCGGCCCTGGATGGCGGCGAAGAAGATTGAAGATGAGGACCGCTTCGGGGGCTTCGTTTTCAGGTAAGTTTTTCATAATGAGCTAGTATGCTATGCATACTAGCTCATTATGCCTTTGCCTTGCAGGGTGTCTTTTTTTTTTTTTTTTTTAAAGAGGCTTTACTTCCTCTTTAAGGACAGCTATAACCAGGTAACTAGCATTTTCACAAAGATTAGCAATGGCTAATTTTACCACAGATTTTCCCAAAAATGAAAGGCAACTAGGCCACTATTGGAAGTTCAGAGTAACCACAACTGTCTGTGCAGTGTTGGCTGCTCTTTTTCATTGTCTCCTTGTGTCTAAGTATGACCACTTAACTTTTATGTTTTTTGTGACTTCCTGATGGTAGCTTTAGGTGAAGCCTAAAACAGGGGGATGCTTTTAATTCTAAAATTACAGTGTGTTCCCAGTTGCTCTCCATAATAATGCCATCCAGACAGGTTTAAATACGAGAGCTGCCATTTCCATCTGGTGACATCATTGCTGTATACAGCAAAAAACAGCTACTCCCGGACAACATGAGCAAGGAAGCATCAATATCACTTCCTGTTAGTGTTTGACTTCATTATTTAAGACCACAACTCTCATCATACAAGCGGGCAGGATTGTGGTTGTAGGATGTAATGGCAGAACAGACCAGACGTCTCCTCCTTGCCAGTCCATATGCAGTGAGGGTGGGACAGACAGATTCTGGGACACCTGGATCCCGCTCTTTATTGTAAGAGGCATTGTAAAATTACACAACAAAACTACAGTGGTTAAATTGCAAGACCGATGGCCCAGGGAGGCAGTGGGCACAGCGACCACCATTCTGCAATCTAAAATGGGCCCTGGAAATGCTGCATTACAAAGATTTATCAGTGACCACTGCTTGCCTTGAAAAAGAAAGAACATATTTGGTAAAAGTAAAAATGGACGTAATGAAGAATAATGAAATGTTTATGCCTGGAGTTCAGCTTTAGGTCCCTTTCACATTTATACGACTTGTCCCACGATTTGGGACTGCAAAGTAGCATGACAAGTCGTTCCCCCATGATTTCCAATGACAGACATTCATATTAGTACGACTTCAAGTCGTTCCGACTTCAAAGTAGTCCCTGCACTACTTTGGTCCGATTTTGATGCCACTTACACAGGCATTCCTTGAAATCGTGGCAAAATCACGGTGAAGTCGCACAAGTGTGAAAGGGGCCTTAAAGAAGTTCACCTTTTAAATAAAAAAAATTACTAGAGTTTTTTTTTTTTTTTTGTAGGAGCATTGAAAGCATTGCACCAGCAATCAGCAGATTGCAGGACTCCTACAAACTGTCAATGTAAGCTGACTGCCTGTACATCCTATGGGCATGGGTGTCTCCATCCCTATGTACCGGTATAAGGAAGGGTTGTGCATGAAGTAAATTTTTTAGTGCATCATGCCCACACACCACCACAATGCAGTGATGTGAACTGGGCACACAGGAGATGAGACATTTTACATTGTCATGAGGTGGGTCTGCCCTGGAATAACCATCCAGCGCAGTCCTACAGCATCTGGTGTGAATGGACAACATTTTTGCTTTCTATAGGTTGTTTTCACACTGGGACAGGCAGGCGTTGACGCCGTTTTAGTGGTGCTTTACCATCGCTATTCGGCCGCTACCGGGGCACTTTTAACCCCACTAGCAGCTGAATAAAGGGTTAAATGTGCTTGTGTATCGCGATTTGCATTTTTTTCAGGCACTATTTTTTAGCCCAAAAGCTCCTGAAAAACGCCTCAGTGTAAAAGGGGTCAGAGAGCAGAACCTTGAAAGCCTGGCAACCTTGTGATATACTCAGATCACACCAGGTGCCAGCAAGCTGTTAGAAACAAACTGAAACGCAACTGCACACTTATACGACTTGTCCCACAATTTGGGACTGCAAAGTAGCATGACAAGTCGTTCCCCATGATTTTCAATGACAGCCATTCATATTAGTATGACTAAGTCATTCCGACTTCAAAGTAGTCCCTGCACTACTTTGGTACGATTTTGATGCCACTTACACGGGCATTCTTTGAAATCGCTGCAAAATTGCGCAACTTTGGAGTCGCACAAGTGTGAAAGGGGCCTTAGGGATAAATTACTTCACACTACAAACAGCTAGAAAAGTTAGTGCTGGCTTTTACCATTTGTTAAAGCAGAACTTTACCCATAACAACTTAAAAAAAAAATCATGTTCGTGAGCAAGGGACATAAATTCCACAATAATTATACTTCCAACATTAGTGTGTGCTGTAAATTGCCTCCAGTTTTCTTCCTAGAGGCTGCCATTTTGCTGAAGCCTATAGCCCCTGAATGGTGGTAAACTATTAAACCCATCGATTTAAAAAATTACATTCATGGTATGCTGGAATTGCCAACGGTCACATTTGCTTTTTCCTCAAACTGTCAAACCATTAAATGGCTGGTGTCATAACTGATCACATGTGCAGCACAATGGCAGTTGCAGATCAAACAGAAGCAGCTTCCTTGGCTTCAAAGGATAGGAGGGTTTCATTTCGCTTTAAGACTATCAGCAGATCGGCCTCCACAAATTCATCAGAGCCTAAAAATAAAGAGCAACTGAGCATGTGCAGAGCAGGGTGAGAAAGTATTACTTGATTATAAGCAGACCCTTATTTTTCATGATTTACATATACCTACAAAAGGGGCTGGCCTGAAGTGATATAGAAGGACTTCATTTTCTGACTTAAGTTCCACTTTAAGTATGTTTAAACTTAAATATATTAAATATTCATAGCCTAGGCACAGGTATACTTTAAGGGGAAGGGTAGTTAGGTGGTTTATAAACCTAGCCAGCCAGTGTCATAAACAAGCCTTGGGACACGTTGGTTTTGAGATATGTGCCCTAAAGGTTGAGTATGTCTCAAGACCTTCAGCACCTGCATTGTGGGCACCAATGTTCTTTACATTCCCTGAACACTGAATCAAAGCCCCCCGCAATTGCATGTCATGGCTCCAAGTCACTCTTATTCAAATTAAATCATATAAACACGATTTGCTTATCACCGCTTTAACTAACTTTATGTATTCAAGATGCTTGATTGAACTGTCAGCTTAAATTAGCCAAATGCATTCCAGGTGCATCAAAAAAGTGTGCCCAGAATTAGTTTTATTTATATAAAAAAAAAGTCAGTCTTAGCTTGAATAAAAAAGCCTGACACTGCCAGTTTGCCAACAGAGATTCTTGCTCTGTGTTGAAGCAGTGGTCTCTTTGGAGAAGGTCCAGCACACTCCCTGCCGAGTCAGAGCTCTCCAATCAGCAGGCAGCACTGCTTTGCCAATTGCAGGGGCTTTAGGCCTGACTCAATAGGAGATGGGGTTAGACCTTTGCAGAGAGACCACTACTTCCACACAGAGCAAGGATTCCAACTCTGTAGCTGCTGGCATCTGATGGACAGCTTTTCCACTGAAGATGTGGCTGCTTTAGAAACATAATATACTGTACAATAATGAGTTTTGGTTTTGATGCACTTGGAATGTATTCAGCCAATACAAACTGAAAGGATACCTGAGCTTTAACACTTCTATCCACCCTCGTGCTTTTTAAAGCTAGTTTGAATTTTCATTTTACATCTTCTATAATACTGGTACTTGTATTTCACAAACCTTCGTGTATCGGGTAAAGTGACTCTGCAGGTACAGAGTGTTTGAGGAACTTTTTGTAAGTGACCCAGAAGCAAATGAATACTAAACTCTCCTGCTACCTGCACCACCCAATGTCACTGCAATGTTGAGTAATCCCTGGATTAAATGTCTTCCCTAGACCTCCACTCCTTGCAGGATACAGTAGTGACTTGGAGGTCAGCAGGAAGAAAACCAAGAAGACACTTCTAAAAGATTCCCCCTCCGAAGAAATGGAGATTACTCAACATTGGAGTGATGTGCGGTGGAACAGGCAGCAAGAGATCCTTTATTTTTTTTGTAGGTATGGAGCTTTTGAACCCCCCCCCCCCCACACCCCCTTTATATATATATATATATATATATATATATATATATATATATATATATAAAAAATAAAACATCTACTGTTTAAACCCAACATATTATAAATGCTAGGTCTTCACATTTAGAAAAATTTAAAAAAAAATAGTCCATCATGCTAATAATATCTTGGGCACCTGTATAGAACACATTAAATGCCAAGAAGAAATTATCTGGAGAACAAATGATATGCTAAAAATAAATCCGAAAAGCGTAACCACGCCCTGGGGCAGCAAAAAAAGGAACATTCAAATTATTTGGAGAGGCAGACTGCCAAATATAGTATGAGATTTCTGATGTCTGGAAAAAAAATCATCAGCAAATAATGAAGATTACAGGAGGTGCTTTTATAATAGGGCAGCTGTAATAAGCTTTGAAGTCTCATGCCAACACCGTTTGACTCTCAGGATTTGTAAAATCACGCAATATTTTCCATGTAATCTTCATGTGCCTGCAGGCTGTGTGTACGGGAAACCCTTCGCAGCTCGCTGTCAGGGGTGGGGCTTGTTGCTAAGTGAATACGTGTTTCATAATAAATCTACTAAGCTCAGCAGCACAGCCCCGACTGCCTGCATGCTGGAATATGCCAACACAGCTTATTTCCAGAGGAAAATCCAACTTGCCTGTATAGAATATACCATAACGGAAAGGATTCAAACACAAAGAAGCAAGTGCAAAGCTTGCATGAGGCCATAAAACTGGCTTGATGAAAATCTCTGACTTTGCCAATTCGACATAAAAGGCTAGTCTATAGGAAAACACTGCCCAAGGTCATTTTATGGGCCCCGAGAGTTAGCTAATTTAAGAAAGCATTTCTTTACCAACAATGTATGCTTTATTGAAAGTTGACAAGTGCAACAGTTAAATACAATGACGTGTTAC